>JANHFT010001517.1:194252-205402 GCA_032467955.1 Pseudoxenodon macrops
TACCGGTTCTCCAAACTACTCAAAATTTCTGCTACCGGTTCTCCAGAACTGGTCAGAACCTGCTGAATACCACCTCTGGTGTCAAAATGATATTACAGGTGTCAGGATCATATCATACTATTCTTGTAGAACAGTATTGGCTGCTAGTAAGTTCCCAAACATATCCCAGGAAAAATTGTTTATAGCAATCTTCATTACAATTCCTACCCATTTTCAAATTTTTGATATATGGGTCTGAGGCAAAGAAGCATTGTTTTCAGTGATGATGCCACTTTCTCAGAATTGCTTCCTTCTATTCTAAGCAGCAGCCTTCCAGAAATTAGTCAAAATGGAAATATTCCAGAGAGCTTTGGGATGAATAAGATGTCAGAAATACTCACTGTTGTGATATTTTTCATTATTTTATGATTGTTTTAGCTGATGTAATTATAATTTATTTTTGTAAATGATGAGTCACTGATATGTGGAGGTTTATTAATTATTGCTGGGCAAGCAACAGAGATAGATGTTTGGCTTCTTCAGTTACTCCTTTTGATAAGGAGAATTAAATACAAATTATTAAGTAATATTTTATCCTATGTTCTAAAGTCCTGTTGGATATTCTACACACTACGTCTTCTATTAGATCCAGTCTCTCACTCCACTATAGAATGCATAAAATGTGATGACACCATTTCCTCTTCTATGAAGAAGGCCCAATGATACCTTTAATTCAATGGACACCTCTGAAATGACAACCAAATAAAGGTAGAATGTATCTTTTTCCCTGTTTAATGTCTAGGTCAGGAACACTACTCTGTTTCCCTGAAAATAAGACCCTGTCTTAGATTTTTTTGAACCCCGAAACAAGCACTTGGCCTTATTTTCAGAGAGGTCTTATTCTTTTGGGCCTCATGGAGCAAGATGGGGCTCCTCTTGCTGTCTTACCTGGTTTTCAGCTCCGTCTCCCTAACCCTAGAGGAAATGGCGGGGACTGGCTGCGCATGCATTTAAATATTTTTGAGGAGGGCTTTTTTTTTTTTGGGAGGACTTATTTTCAGGGGAGGGTTTATTTTCGGGAAAACATGGTAGCATGAGACTAATATGTCAGGAAATACAGAAGTATCTTATTTGGGGAGATCAAAGTTTTGATCTCCCCAAAAAGCTTTTTCTAAGGAATACTTTCAAAATTCTGTTTTTACTGATAGAAACTCCTTCTTTTCAACACTACAGTGTTCAGTATCTATCACTATCCATGTTCACTTTGGATAGGTTTCTAGAATAAAATGCAAAAGACAACATATCTTTCCACCACCAGCCAAGCTTGGAAAAAACCAAAAACCCTACGTTCAAATGTGAAAGTGTGGTTGGGATCAGGATAGCTGAAAGGAGAAGGCAAGTTTCATATCCTGAAAAGTTGTTTGTTCTTCAGTAAACTACTTAAATGATAAAAGATTAGTTTTGGATATATTTGTTCAACACTGTAGCTGAATTTGTGAATCTCTGTAGTCTGATGTTTCTTGTTTCTTTTTTTTCCAATCAGGGTTTGTGTAAAATCTGATATACACCTCAGATTGCCTATCGTTAACCTTTAAATATGTTTTATATATATTCCTAAGAGGTCTGTAAGGGGCGTGTATAAGCGCAGCAGCGTGTCTACCATCCATATCCAAATGTCCCCATGTATTTGTAACAATCTCATGTACTCATAATCATGCTTGTACATCTTATGTATTCACAATTATGTTTATACTTTGTTTGTAATCGTATATACACTTGACAAAATAAAATAAAACTTACACTCAGGCAATAACAACAAAATCTTAGAATGAGAAAAAAGCTTCAGATATTGTTTGAGAAGATCCAAAATATATATTGTAGAGAAGGTAGGTATCTCAAGACATTACTAAACAAGACATCTAGTATAAAATATTGAAATGGTTCACGTTCGCACAAATGACTTTGTAAGAGGAATGTGTGGCTCCAACATTGCTTGGTCAAGACTACAGCAGAAATAACTTATTAAATAAATTATACTTGTTTAAATTGAATACATTGTTTTTGAATCGTTTTATTTTATTATCTATAACCAAAATCATTATAATTTTTTAATTAATAATATACTTTGTGAATTAAAGCTGATGTTTCACTATGTCATAATAATTATCTGAGTTGAACCAACCTAGGAATAATTTAGTTGATTGGACAATTGAATGCTGGAATCTGGAAGTAATACATCCACATAACCATCAGTATGAAGAAGGCTGCATTGCAAGTTTTGGCTGTTCAAAATGCTAAATGGCTAATTTCTTGTTTTCAAACATTTTATTCTGAACTGATGATTTACGTATCAAGGGAAACAAATCAACTGTCCTCTAAAGTATTATCTTTACATCTGGACAGAAAAGAAATAAAGACAGAAAAGACATTTAAAAAAAATCTTTTTTATTGAAATGTATATTGATTGTTATCTAATTTGGTCTCTAACTCAAGAAAGATTGAACTGATTGGTTCTATCTGCTTTAAATATCTGTTAAGGATTGTTTGGTGGAGTTGTTTATATGGCAGAAAGAAGGCAATGCCTCTAGCAAATCAAAATAAAAGATTCATTTATTGCAGAGAAAATATCAGCACTTTTCTATATGAGAGTACAGATGAACAGAGTTGAAGGAAGGCTAATGTCTCCCATTTGTCTTAATTAAAAAGTTAATTGCTCATGTATCCTGATTTGGTTAGCTGAGCTTGGTAGCATGAAAAAGTCCTTGCTTCTATATATCTTATTGACCAGCATAGTGACATCATTGGTAAGTGCCAGGATTTAGTCATTTGTCACCCTATTCTCACACATTTAATAGCCTCCTACATGAGGAAACTTTCAGAAGCAAAGGCGTTCTTTACTGCAGCTTGGGACACAGAAGGTCTGTCCAGCTGTTAAATGTTTCACTGCTGTCTGTTTCAGTTTATGCTGTCACTGAAGCATTATTTCAAAGGACAGAACTTGGGAAATAGTAAAATGTAATCTTAAATTCCAGTTTTCATCAAATGTATGCATGGAAATAGAATGAAACCTCTAAAAATGTAATATAAATGTATATAATTAATCTATTTTTATTCAATTTAACCATTGTAGTTATGGCCAAGTAAGCAATTACTGGCAGGGAGAGCCAACCAGAGCCTAAGGATAAGAGTTGGTTTAGTCACATGTCTTGCCAAACAAAAGAAAACAGCTCTGATCCGGACAAAATCCACTTAACAAACTAGGTTAGCTGGGAAGTGTCTTTATATACCAAATCTGTCATTTTCTAAAGTACATTTCATTATGTAAGATTTTTCAGACATTCATATGGAGGTGCAAACAGTCTATTCTTCAAGGAGGAAAAGATGGACAGCAAAAGTTTCATGTTGAATGAGCCTGATACTAATGTCCCTTCAAGAGAAATGAAAATTAAATAGATAAATTATAAAACAGTGATTTATACTAATAGAGACTTTAAAAAAAAGAAATATATATATTTTGAAAGGTAAGTATATCCAAACAGATGGCCCAAAGAGGCTTCCGGAGGTTCCCCTGAAGGCCCAGGAGGGTTTAAAATGGCCCAGAAGGCAAATTGGAATCACTTCCGGTTTGCCTTTTGGGTGTTTTTTAACCCTCTGGAGCCTTCAGGACGCTTCCATGAAGCCTCCGGAGGGTAAAAAGCGCCCCCACAAGCAAACCGGAAGTCCATTCCCGAACTTCTGGTTTGCCCGTAGGATCATTTTTTGCATTCAGGAGGGTTCCCTGAAGCCTCCAAAGGGTGTAAAACAGGTCAATGGGCAAAATGGAAGTCCCGTTGGGCCGTTTTTCATCCTCTGGAGGCTTCAGAGAAGCCTTCTGAACCCTCTGGAGGGCAAAAGAAAGCCCAATGGGGGGGCATGTGCACGCATGCGCAGTGCAGCATGCGTGGGGGGGGTTGTGTGTTGGCACGCGCGCATGTGCGCACACGCCGCCATTCTTGGCACGCAAGGGGAAAAAGGTTTGCCATCACTGCCTTAGAACATAAATAATTCGGGAAATGGAAATTATGTTTGGTCCAGAAAATTTTAAAAGAAAATAAAAATTATGTAAATTACAAAATTTACAAAAATATTAGCCCTTTCTAAGATGGAACTGATCTCCTATACTTTGACACAACTTGCAGTCTTGGCCCTGGAAATATCTACTCGTGCTCTCATTACCTCAAGGTTGAATTGTTGCAACCTACTCTATTTGGAGCTGCTTTGAAAACTATCCAACAACTTTATCTGGTATAGCAGATTGCGTGCTTGTTGCACTGGAAAGACATTTCAGTCATGCAACTTGTTTTATAGGTACAGTCCTGCATTTGTTTACTAGTAGTTTCCTAAAATATTGAGATTAACTTGGAAATCCCTGTATGGCTTGGCCCTGATTATTTTCTGGCCCATCTCATCCAAACAGACTCTGCTCATCTTATGTTTTTAAATTAAAAGGAGATGTTTCAGAATTAAGGGGTGCGATAGGAGGCCAAAATAAGGCCTTCTTAGTAGCTTCCTGGAGGATGCTTGCCACCAAAGATCTGAACATTACTTTTAAGAAAGATGGTGAAAATGCTTCTGTTCTATTGGATGTTTGGCATCTAATTGTACTTTGTTAGGTGAGCTTACTGTTGAATTATTGATGCATTCTAATGTTTAATTTATCTTTAACTAGAATCGTATTGGAATTTTAACGTTGTTGGAAGTTTTTACATTTAGAATCTATTGGAGTTAAGTTTTGTTATTTTTATATAAATTGCAAACTGTCCAAGGATTTATGAACATGGATGAGATATAAATTTTGTAGTAAATAAACTAGGAGATTAGGAGATTTAGATAGCCTATTTCTTCCTACTCTTTGTTGTCAACAAAAAAAAAATTAGACTCTTTCAGCAAGCATTTCTATCACACTGTGATTGCGAGAATTGTTGGTTTGATGACGTGTTTGAGGTTTTTAAAAAACTATCCTTACCTATTCTGTTTGATATTCAACATCATTTTAGTACAGTAAATGTATTAATAATATGTTGTTGCTGCTAAATGTGCATTGCAAGCAGTTACTTTGCCCTCTGAAGCAGAGCAATATAGACATTATTTATTTCTCTTCTGAGGGAACAATTTTAAAATGGAAAATAATGGCAAAATGATTACAGTGATTTCATTTGCTCAGTGAAAATTAGATTTTCTGTGCTGCTGTAGACACTCATCTTCCTTTTCTACCCCAAAAAAACGCTGGAAGAATAGTCTTTCTCCAAGAAATTGCGAAAAATTACTATTGGTTTGTAGGAGACAGATTTGTATTCTATAGGAGACAAAGACTCCCATAGTTTGATTCTTTCTAAAACATTAAAAATCAGACATATTTCCCTTTGTAGAATACCCAAGGTGTGATCAGCTGACTTGTTCTAATGGAGCCTGTTTTAATTCAAGTCAACGCTGTGATGGCAAAGTGGATTGCAGGGATTCTTCTGATGAAACTAACTGCAGTAAGTATTCAAGAGCACTCTATGCACCTGGTTATACAGTAAGCTCAATGCTACCTGGAATTTTCCAAACCATGTTCATCCTTTATTCTTTTTCACCCCCCACTAGCCCGTGGATGCTCCAGTACTCAGTTTCAATGTAACAATGGGGATTGCATCCCCCGAGCCTTTATTTGTGACCATGATGATGACTGTGGAGACAGGAGCGATGAAAACTCTTGCGGTATGTTGGTTTTTCCCTATGTGGCTCCTTTTCTCTCTCTGTTTGTGGTCCAGTTAGTGTTTGTCCTTCAGTATTGTAAGAGCTTTTACCTCAGTGTTGTCGCTTCCTTGTCTGTATTTGTGGTGTATTCTGGTCTCAGTTGTATTTTCATTGCATGTCCTTAATGTTTAGTGCCGAGGGAGTTGTTTAAAAGGTCTCTGAGTCATTGGTCTTTGACGTTCTCGTCCTCAGCATATGCAACTTGCAAAGGGAATTTCTACACCTGCCCAAGCGGTCGCTGTATTCATCAGAGTTGGGTTTGTGATGGGGACGATGACTGCGATGATAATGCGGATGAAGTTGGATGCGGTAAGTGAGAATGTAACGTAGCATTAGTGGTCCCATATGAAGAAATGTTTTCTCTTACTCTTCTTCCTGATGCACACAGGTGGCCAAAAACCTTGCGTTCCTTTTAAAATATGCCATTGTTTTCTTTGATGCAACTTCAGTAATCTGAGGGTTATTTGCATCCATTTTGGGATATCAATCAGTATATTAGGATAGACTAGGCTACAGGCAGGGATGCGGTGGCTCAGTGGCTAAGACGCTGAGCTTGTTGATCGAAAGGTCTGCAGTTCAGCAGTTCGAATCCCTAGTGCCGCGTAACGGGGTGAGATCCCATTACTTGTCCCAGCTTCTGCCAACCTAGCAGTTCGAAAGCACGTAAAAAATGCAAGTAGAAAATAGGGAACATCTTTGGTAGGAAGGTAACAGCGTTCCATATGCCTTCAGCGTTTAGTCATGCCGGCCACATGACTACGGAGACGTCTTCGGACAGCACTGGCTCTTCGGCTTTGAAACAGAGATGAGCACCACCCCCTAGAGTCGGGAACGACTAGCACATATGTGCGAGGGGAATCTTTACCTTTACCTAGACTACAGGTAGTCCTTGACTTACGACCACAATTGAGCTCAATTGTTGCTAAGTGAGACATTTGTCAAGTGAGTTTTGCCCCATTTATGACTTTTTTTGTCACAGTTGTTAAGTGAATCACTGCAGTGGTTAAGTTAGTCATACGGTTGTTAAGTGACTCTGGCTTCCCCATTGACTTTGCTTGTCAGAAGCTTCAGTATTGCAGATTGAAGAAATTTACTTAAGATGTGATATGCAAATTCATTAATGCCCAAATGCTACATTATACAGAGATGCCTGCTAGGGGCAACTGGAAATAAGCTTTTCTGGTTTTCTTATATAGTTCGAGAAAAATAGAAGGCTGTCTTGTAGTATCTACCTTGCTTGTGCTCCAGCTAGAAAAAGTCCTTGAAAATTACTAAAACCCTGCAAGTATGGAATGTACCTTTTTTTCCTTTTGTATTCTAGAGAGTGGCCACCGAGATTGTTATCCAGGTGAATGGGCCTGCCCTGCATCAGGGCAGTGCATTCCCATTGACAAAGTTTGTGATGGGACTCCAGATTGCTCTGCTGGGGAGGACGAGACAAATGTAACAGCTGGCAGACATTGCAGTGAGTAATGGACAAGCAAGTTTTTTGTTGGACACCAAAATGTTTGTACGGGCAACTCCAACATATCTCTTACATCTTAGCATTAAAAATAGGAAAGGTGTTTTAAATCATGTTGAGTTTTTGTTGCAGCAGCAGTTGCAATGTTATATTTGACTAACATCCATAGTTTCAACAATGGGCGAGACATTGTTCTGATTTTGAAGTGCTCCTTCCTCACAATTTTCTGTTGGTTCAGAGTACTTCAGGTTTGGGCAAACTCCATATAATGTAACATGACCTTAGGATGAGCACTTGTGTGAAGCCATACTCCCAAATAGTGCACATTACTATTGATGTACTTGACAATAGCTGTGACTACAATTGCTGGTTAAGCTGCATTGGGATTCCCATGGTAAAAATGGCCTGATTTTCCAGATGACATTTTGGATTTGGATATGCCAACTTTCCACAATCTAGTCATCCATGGATGTGTTGGAACTGCAACCCTTAGAATTCAAAGGGACAATATTGATGGGAATTCTGGGAATTACAGTCCTCAAATTTCTAGAAAGCTATATTTAGTGACATTATATATATGCAGTGATCTCTCCCATTTTCTAGATTCATTTTGTTCATGTAATCATATATTGAAGCTTTTTTCAACAATATATCATTGTAATTCTATTTCTGGGCCGAAGCAACTAATTAATTAATGCTGTTCTTTAATTGGCTTTTGTTTCTGATAGATATATCTCAGTGTGCAACTTTAAGCTGCCAATATCGTTGTCACTCATCCCCCACTGGGGGAACATGCTATTGTCCTGCAGGATACATCATCAGCAACAATGACAGTCGCACTTGTGTAGGTAAGTGATGAAGGTAGAGATCCATGCACAATCAGTCATTATATTTCCCCTTCAAGGTGCCACGAGCTCTTAAAGGAAGAGTCAGTGTGACAAAATTGTTTGGTTGTAGAATTGACAAGAACAGAATTCAGATTTCTACTTAGTAGTTGAAGCTCAGCAGGTGATTGAGTAATCTCTTGACTTGTAATCAACAAGTCTCTTGACTTGACCCAGTTCATAGGGTTGGTATGGAACAATAGATCTGAGAAGAAAGTACTAAAGACTGACGCCTTTCTTGAGTTTTTTGGAAAAAGATGGGATTTGAATGTAACTGATCAATAAAAAAAGGGTTCAAGGATTTTGAATCCTGCAGCATCAGGTGGAACAGAATACCTTTCAGGTGTGCTTATATTCGGCTTGACAAAGAGCACTTTATGCACAAATCAAATGGTTTGGTTTGCCTTATTTGTATGAATTGTGGATGAACAAACAAACAAACAAACAAACAATAATCTCCACCCGTTCCGTGTTTTGGGACTGAACCAGTGGTGGGTTTCTACCAGTTCGCCCCAGTTTGGGTGAACTGGTAGCGGTGCCGGCAGGCTCCGCCCACCCACCCGGATGTCATCATGGACGATCTGTGCACGCGCAGAAGGTTCTGCGCATGTGCAGAAGCGGCATGCGCGTTCACAGTTCTGAACCAGTAGCGAAGGTAAGTGAAACCCACTACTGGACTGAACTTAAGTTGCCTGTAGGAACCGAGATTCAAGGAACTTTGTGATTCAAATTGAAGGAAAAATCTGCATTGGCATTTTCACCCGGAGATTAATTTAAGAAAACTGCTTAAGCTTGCTTCTCAAAGTATGACAGTGTTGGTTATTCTCTTGCTTCCTTTTGTGCTTAAACTAAATGTTAGATGTGTGGGCCTGCTGTGAATAATGCACAAACGTATCAAGCGAATACTATAGCACTGGGGCCTTTTTAAAGCTAAAAACTGGCACAGTAAAGGCGTATAATCCCTTCCCTTTATTAGGTCACTTCTTGACCTAATTCTCATTGAGGTAATAAATCTTTGTATCTTCTGATCTGCAGGTGCACGAATTCTCTTGCCTGCAAGACATTTTCTTTACACAGAACACCAGATTGTAAAGACAAAGGCTGTCATTTAGGCTTACGCCTGAAATATTGATTTACTTGATAACACTGTATGTATGTAGAAGAGGATTTAATACCTTCTGAAGGGCTCCAGGCCCAGTCTTGCTGAGAATTAGACGTTTATTGTTGGCCCATTTTTTTTGTGCTGCCTTATCAGACGATATCTGGATTACCTTAGGGTAATCCAGTTTCGGTTTTTGTTTTTTTTTTAAAGTGGAGAAGATTAAGCTTTTAATTCTAAAAGGGAGCGAAATTAGTGCTACTAATTTGATGCCTATTTATGCTTATAAATCTCACAGCATGAAGCTGTCTTGGTTCATTCAGGTGATCTGATCTATTCTGTTGATAAATTATTCTACTGATTATTAGAAAAACTTGTATACATAAAAATATTAGATGGTTTCCTTCAATTAAGTTAAATTTTAACGAGTCTGTTGTCTTAACTTTCTTTAAGATTTTGTTAAAGCTACTCTATACATCTCCTACTTAATTTTCTGATTTAGCATAACAAAGCTGAATCAAATAACAAACACATTTAATGTTCCTAGTCCAATTTATTAATTTTCTTCTAAAGAACTGAATGTATTTGTAAAAAATAAACACTTTAAGAAGTAACGTTCAGAGGTTAGACGGTTTTTGGATATCGAAATAAATGATATAGGGGAGATTTTCCAATAACCTTTGCTGTCATTGACTTAAATAACACGAGAGACTTAATGAGATCTCAGAATTGATCAGGGATTTCAATCAGGAAAATAGTATGAGCAATAAAAGATTAAACATGGATCACAATCAGTTTTCCATATCGGCTATTAATTTCTAGCTACAAAACAAAGAGGGGACCACCGATTGCAAACTTATTGTCATTTTGGCTGTAAGAATGTACTTTTGAAGGGACAGCACATCTGACATTTTCATTTTAGAAGAAGGGAAAACTGTATTTGTTGTGGATAGCATTCTGCAAATATAGAAGGGGGAAAAAAGGTACACTTCCTGAATGTTAATTCTGTTACAGACTTCGATGACTGCAAAATGTGGGGCATTTGTGACCAAGAATGTGAAGATCGTGCTGGCCACCATCACTGTCGGTGTGCCGAAGGGTATGTTCTGGAGCACCACCGCTATTGCAGAGCCAATACCTCATGTGAGTCAATACCTCTAAAACCCGATTCCCCCCATCCTCCCTTGTACAGCTAATATTGCCTTACTTTCTCTCAGGTATTTGAAAGAAAAGCCAATTATAGGCCTGTCCTTGAGAATAATGCTGGTCTGCTTTAAATATCACAGTCCCTTCCAACACAACATGGCCACTATCTCTCCCATCTATTTACTGTTAGCGACTTGCCGATGAAAGACCAGGCAGTGCATTTCTTTCACTTTCTTCATTGGGATGGGGGGAAGGTGGCAGTGCAGGTGACATTTGAAAGGTGGATGGGATGGGATGCTTTGCAAAATTATTAGCATGAAGGAAGCACGTCCCCTTGAAGGGGTAAAATAACTGCATCTTTGGGGAGGCTTATTCAGTTGTGTTCTATTCCTTAAAGCAACTGAGTGAGCTTTCCTGAGGACTCATCTGTTTAATATGCATTGAGAAGATGGTGGGGTGGGGGGAGGGCAGGATCTGGTCACTCCACTGTTTTTTTAAAAGAAACCTTCCTTTCACATATTCTGTAGAGTGATTATTCTTGTAACTATTTTCTATAGTTACAATATTCTAGTAATTAAAGATAATATATATGCAAGTTAAACAAGGCTGTATTATATATTGTAAGGGACGCGGTGGCTCAGTGGCTAAGACGTCGAGCTTGTCGATCAGAAAGGTCAGCAGTTCAGCGGTTCGAATCTCTAGCACCACGTAACAGAGTGAGCTCTCGTTATTTGTCCCAGCTTCTGCCAACCTAGCAGTTCGAAAGCACGTAAAAAATGCAAGTAGAAAAATAGGGACCACC
>JANHFT010001517.1:205502-216978 GCA_032467955.1 Pseudoxenodon macrops
CCTAGCAGTTCGAAAGCACGTAAAAAATGCAAGTAGAAAAATAGGGACCACCTTTGATGGGAAGGTAACAGCATTCCGTGCAATTAAGATCCAATATATCTTGGAATAGAGCAGGAGTCTCAAACCGATGGTCCCTCCAGGTTATTCAGTTCTACGTTCTCCTTACACCCATACACAACGGAAGAGCAATAGTTTGAAGGAGGCAGGGACTTGCCAATCTGAGCCAGATGCTATAGATTTTGTCTTAGGGAAGAAAAAAGTGAATCCACTGAAACCAAAGGACAACAACATAAAAGTGTCACAAAACTGTCACAGTTTTCAATATGCTTGGACCAGCACCCAGCACCACTGCTATTGCTTTAGGTCAGGGGTGTCAAACATAAGGCCCACGGGGTGCTTAGATCTGGTCCATGGGGCTGCCCTGGAAATAGTGAAAGACTGGCCCATGGTCCCTCTGCCAACAAAAACACAGCTCGGGAGGGCTGCATGAGGCCCTCTTGGGCTCCACTTTCGCTGGCAGACGGCTGCAGGAGGATTTCCCCCAGCCCCGCCTGAACCACCACAGGTACCCCCTGACACCAGTGACATCAAGCTGGCCACGCCCACCCTGCCCATGCCTGCCCTGGCTATGCTCATTCGGCCTCCCGAGGTCAAACACAACCCTGATGCGCCCCTCAATGAAATCGAGTTTGACACCCCTGCTTTAGGGTGAAAAGCACAGTCCTGATGTGGCAGGCTGAGGAGTGGCTGCAGGACTAGTCCCATGCTGGACCACCATCATTGCCTAGAATGCATAAAGCCTAGCAAGATTGACAAGCTGTTATCCTGCTTTGGGCAAAATCATTCCCTTGCTTTGTGTGCGTGGCCCCAAATTTGGCAGTACCCTCCTCTTCCCTCCTTTTCTGTCTTGCTCAGTCACTCAAATTGTAACTCTAGATCTCTAAAGACACACTTCAGTTTTCTTATCAGCAAAATGTTTTGGTTGGTTTTTTGGCAGAGCAAGAGGGACACCCTTATCTCTTTTCTCCTTCTGCCAAATAGCAAAGACACCGAAACAATTTGTTGGCAAAAAATCATTGCAATCTCCACCACCCTCCAATATGAGAAAGTGCATTATTAGAGGTCTGAACTACGATAAGGAGATTTGAAAGGGGAAAAAAAAATACTGGGTCACTTTGTAACCCAAATCTGAAGTTTAGGCTTAAGTCTTAAACTTGATTTAAAATCCCAGAATCTCCATGTTTTCCCATTAATTGTAATTGGAAAACACATTCTTTTCCTATTTCCTATTAGATTCTATTAGAATTAGACATTCAAGGTTACCTGAATGTGAGCTACATTTGCAACAATTATTTTCTCTTATGAGAAGGTGACATTTGCTACATTGAAAGCAAAGCATTATTATCCTCCCCTTTAAAAAATAATTGCCAATTTCATTTGTATTTCTTGTCAAAATTGGAAATAATTTCCTCGAATGTTGTTTCTTCTGAGAAGAAAAATCTAGTTAACTTTTTAGAGATTTGTATTATTTTTCAAAAGCAACCAAACCAAATGTTGTTTTTGTTAATCATATGCACCAATAGATAATTGTCCAAAGGGAAGTAGTAAAAAAACAGCTCCTTTTAAAAATGGGTTCTTCCTTTGCTTCCTTTTTAATTCATAGAGATTTTCTATATCAAAGTAAGAAAAAGCTTCACTTCTGCAAAGCTTAGACCAAGGAATTATTCCTCAGATGACACTTGTGACGGTTTGTGTCCCCTGGATAGTGGGGGGCCGAGGGGGCCGGGAACACGACACACAAAATGTTTTGTCTCAAACTTTTTCAACTTCACCAATTGTCCTCTTCTAAGTGTGAAAGTGTTGTTTTGACCAGATATTGTTTCTCAGTATTTTAGAAATTGTGTTAAGCTTGAAAAAAGATGTTTAGGAATAGTTCCATTCAGAAATGCTCCATTTCAAGCACCAATACTTACAAAATTGTTACTACTGCATGCATGAATGTTAAAAAACAATTAACACAGCTATAAAAAACTGAGTCAACCACTTACCTAACCTTCCGTACATATCTAATTGCCTTTTACACTGATAACCTTGTTTTCAAAATGCTTCTTTTCTCTCCTCTTTGTTACATGTAATGTTTTAAACATCTTACGTGGTATTCACCTTGGTGGAACAGTTCCAACGTATCTTCTTTGCTATTTAATGCCACGTTTATTATGAAATAGGGTGGGCAATATTTTGGTGACTAGGGATTACATCTGATGATGGCTGGGGACAGAAAAGGTATAAAAGTAAACAAAATGGAAAAAATTTCTTTAAACATTTATTTTAAAAGACTTTTAAAAATATTGCTTAGATCAGTGATGGCTAACATTTTTCTGTTCGGGTGCCAAAAGGGCATGTGCGTGCCCACACCCATAATGCCCTCCCCCTGCGCATGCACGTGCTCAACCCCTGTGCTGCCCCCCTTCCACGTAGGCCTCACTGAAGCCTCCGAACTTCCGGTTGGCCTGTTGGGCTGTTTTTCACCCTCAGGAAACGTCCAGGGTGAAAATGGCTTCCCCCCACCTTCCAGAAGGCCAAAAATCAGCTGGACAGCACATACATGCATGCTGAAGCTGACATAGGGCAATGCCTTGCGTGCCCTTAGATATGGCTACGCGTGTCACCTGTGGCACGCATGCCATAGGTTCGCCATCACAGGCTTAGATTTATACTGCAGTGTTTATCTTCCGTTTAAGTTGGGAATCCGTGCCCTTTTGAAAAAATATAAGTTACAGCAATGTCATCCATGTTTTTCAGCTGGAGCTGCCTCTATCATTTTTTCCAACGGCCGTGATTTATTAATTGGGGACATTCATGGAAGAGGTTTTCGAACTCTGGTACAATCCCGGAATCGTGGAGTGGCTGTTGGTGTGGACTTTCATTTTCAGCTGCGTAGGATATTTTGGACCGATACGGTGCAAGATAAGGTAATTTGAAATGTACAAATAGCTTTCTTGGAAGCAAAGGCATCCAAGAATTGCAATGTGTGTTGATAACTCTTCATTTCTCTGAACAGACGTAGAGCCCTTCTTTGTTTTCAAACAAATGTGAACTTTTGAGATGGTTGTGTTGATAATTACAACATTTCTTAGCGATGCTTTTACATGTAATATATCGAACAAAGCATGCATTATGCTATGGCATCGTCCTGAGCAGCTCTTAATATTATTGGAAAGTGAGTCCAAAAACCTAATTAAGAGAAATAGTACATTCTTTCAAAACTCTGTTGCAATTGCAATTGAAACCTGATCGTTTAAAGTGTAGAAGTACTGTGTTTTCTGGGAAGATAGACATAAGATATTTCTCAAGCATATTAGTATAATTGAGCTTTGGGCAACAAATATTGACAATTTATTATGCTGCAGGCCAATATATTTTATGTCATTGCTTTTTATTTTTCTTCATTGCCTTGCTTTTTACTGGAATAGTAACAAATAGTATAAAATGTAAATTCGGTTTAATGATGTTTGGTAGTTTTAAAGCATCAGTAATGTGAATATAGAATAAATAATTGAAATAATTGAAAGACTTTTCTTTTCCCCTCATTGAAAGGTATGTTAACACAGTATGGGAAGGTGAAAGGAATATTCTCCTAGCATAAGTTTTTTCCTGCAGATTTCCTTGGTTCCTTGAATTAAATCAGGGCTTAATGACCTAATTTTTACTCTTCTGCTTACTGTGGCATGTAATGGATTTGGATTTAGATAGACATTTAGTTCAGTTAATCCATAAAATAGCTTGCTTGTAATTGCTAATTATACAGGAACCAGAGCATATGTATATATATACTATAACTAGGTTTGTGCTTCATACCAAACTTGAATGGTTTTAGCTTTGCTTTGCATATTTTCCCTCACTTTTAGTTTGCAATTCAGCGTACGATGTAAATGCAGCTCATTGGATAAACCTATGTGCAAGAATTACAGAGGAGAACTCAGATTACTAGTTAGAAGGGGAAAAATCTGCTCTCTTCAAAATCAGACTCTGTTTTATACATTGGTTAAGAATGGAAATTATCACTAGTGCCCGTGCAGATGTAACAAGTTAAAAGATGTGAAGTCATATTGAAGAGATTGAAATACAGGCAGTCCTCGATTTATGACCACAATTGAGCCCAGAATTTATGTTGCTCAATGAGAAATTTGTTAAGTGAGTTTTGTCCCTCTATACAACTTTCCTTGCCACGTTTGTTATGTGAATCACTGCAGTTGTTAAATCAGTAACATGGTTGTTAAGGGAATCTGGCTTCCCCATTGACTTTGCTTGTCAGATGGTCGCAAAAGGGGATCACATGACCTCGGGACGCTGCAATGGTCATAAGTGTGAACCAGATGCCGAGCATCTGAATTTTGATCACGTGACCACGGGGATGGTGGAAAGATCATAAGTGTGAAAAACAGTCAGAAGTCACTTTTTCGGTGCTGTTGTAATTTTGAACTGTAACTAAACGAACTATCGTAAGTCGAGGACTACCTGTAAATAGTTCAGAAACTGGGGACTTAATACTGCATAGGACCAACATTTTTACAACTCCTCTTATAATAAATGCATGCAGGATTTATTTTTGTTTGGAAATGGTGCTAATATGAAAGAGGCCCTGAAAACATACAGTATCCTAAGTCCTAAAGCGCCATCACTTTCTTTTCCAGGTTTTTTCTGTCAACCTTGATGGCTCGGATATCTATGAAGTTTTAAATATTTCAGTTGACACACCAGAAAACCTCGCAGTAGACTGGATTAACAACAAGCTGTATATAGTGGAGACCAGCGTCAACCGAATCGATTTGGTAAATTTGGATGGAACCAACCGGGTAACTTTGATTACAGAAAGTTTGGGTAACCCTAGAGGAATAGCTGTTGATCCTACTGTTGGGTAAGTGGTAACACTGATTAAAATATATTATTACCCTCCTTTGAAGAATTGTAGGCTTGCTATTTTTCAAATGCATCATCAATTGCTCAATAAAATATTACTAGGATTTGATGGAGGAGTAGGCGGTTGGTGTGCTTTGCTCTCTTCTCCTTCCCTAGAAATTATCTTCCGGTTTTTATTTCATTTTTCTTCTTTCTTTAAAATCTGGATATTATGGAGAAAAGAGCAAAAGAAGAGCTGCAATTCAGCTGAGTGTCTCTGATAGCAATGGTAGAGAAATGCTAAACAATAGCAATAACACTTAGACTTATATACCGCTTCACAGTGCTTTACAGCCCTCTCTAAGCGGTTTACAGAGGCAGCATATTGACCCCAAACAATCTGGTTCCTCATTTTACCCACCTTGGAAGGAGGGAAGGCTGAGTCAACCTTGAGCTTGGTGAGATTCGATCTACCAAATTGCAGGCAACCGACAGTCAGCAGAAGTAGCCTGCAGTACTGCACTCTAACCACTGTGCCACTGAGGCTATGTTACAATGTTACAGGAGCAGTATCTGGGGAAGATGCTGCTACATATAGACATTTCTTATTTCTTAATTCAAAAGATCTTTTCACAAAAGTCGAAGCTAAACTGTGTTTTACAAAGAATGAGTCATAAATTATGATTTATAGGTCACAATGACACCTGCTTAGCTAAAAAAAAAACCAGTTTGTATGTAGTGTCCATAAATCAAAAAGGAAATCCATTTAACTGTATATGTTGGGACGGGGGAAATTATTCAATAATTGTCTACTTTCTGGAAAATAAGAGAGAAAATTGGATTTATTGTCTGCCGTCTTTCATATTCCTTGAACTGGACATAAAGATAATTAGTTTCATATAAAATATGATCTAGAATATAGTTTGAAGGCTCAAGGTTGATTCAGCCTTCCATCCTTCTGAAGTGGGTAAAATGAGGACCCAGATTATTGGGGGCAATAGGCTGACTCTATAAACTGGTTAGAGAGGGCTGTGAAAGCACTGTGAAGCGGTATATAAGTCTTAAGTGCTATGGCTATTGAAATCTCTGTAATTTCTTTTTTGAGATCTCTCCACAGTTTGCTCTTTGTAACATTATCTTGTTATCTGCTTAAGTGTTATATCTTTCATTTATCTTCTTCAGTACTGATATTTTATTTTGGGATATTTATTTTCTAAACCTGGGGATTTTAAGAAGTGTTTTTAGTGCCTTCTTTTTGCTTCTAAGTGTTATGTTACACTTAGAGAACTTTTAGTGTAACCAACTGTATAATATATGTAGAATATACTGTAGTTCAGTGAAATGTGAAGTGATCTGAAGCATATGAAGCCTCAATGTGGATACCTCAGCATAAAACTTTGCATGATAATGGCTGCAATTCTATATGTCAGCTAGTAAGAATTCACTATGGGTATCTGCCAATAGGATGGTACTTTCTGCAACTACTGTAGTGGATTTTTATGCATGAAAATGTAATGCCACAATAAGTATTTTGGTCTTTAAAGTGCCATAGAATTGTTTAGCTAGATTCCCACTTGATGCTAAATAATGATCTGTTTCAGCATAGCAAATTGTGTAAATCACAGCTGGCTGGATTCACACTAAGCCCAATCCAGACAAACTACCGTATTTTTCAGAGTATAAGATGCACATAGATTGCAAAGAAGAAAAGAAGAAGAAAAAAAGTTTTTTGCCTTCGTGTGTCCAGTTTCACCCTCCCTGGACCCCAGGAGCACGCTGCAGGCCTCCCAAACCCTCTGGGTGGCCCATTTTATGCCCTCCTCATCCCCCAGGAGCACTCTGCAGGCCTCACTAACCCTCTGCATGTCCTGCTTTTGCCAAAAACAAGATGTTTTTGTGAAAAACGGACCAGTTTTTGGCCTCCTGAACCCCCCACGCGTCCCATGTTTGCCCTCCCCAGTCCCCAAGAGCACTCCTCATGCCTCCCATTTTTTGGCAGAAATGGGATGCATGGGTGGTGGTGGTTTGGGAGGCCAAAATCGCCCATATTCGGTTTATAAGATGCACCAAAATTTTCACCCACTTTTGGAGGAGGGGAAGTATGTCTTCTACTCCCAAAAATACGGTATATTTCTGCTTACTGTTTTGTGTGTGCCAGATCTTTGTATCATTTATCTAAAGATTGAAAGGATGCTAAAATAGTTCTTCTTCTCTCTTCTCTTTCTTTTACAGTTATTTGTTTTTCTCAGATTGGGATAGTCTTTCAGGTGAACCTAAAGTAGAAAGAGCCTTTATGGATGGAACAAATCGTCTGGACTTGGTTAAAACAAAGTTGGGATGGCCAGCTGGGATAACTTTGGATATTGTATCAAAGAGACTCTACTGGGTAGACAGCCGATATGATTACATTGAAACGGTGACCTATGATGGGCTACAGAGGTAGGAGAAGGTCTTAATAAGATGCAAAGTGGGTCATTTACTTTTGTTTCTTTACACTTTTTAAAAAATAAATGAGCTGCATCAGACTAAAAAATACTGTCGTGACTCAAAAGTGCTTTTTTCAAGAGGCAACTGGACTTGCTTGTTTTTCTTTGAAGACATTTTGCTTCTCATCCGAAAAGCTTCTTCAGCATCTTCAAAGAAAAACCAGAAAGTACAGTTGGCTTTTCCAAAAAACACCTTTGGGACAGGGGTGGGTTCTAACTTACCTCGCCGCAGGTTCCCTGCCTCCCGCGCCACATGGGTGCGCCGCATGCGCAGTAGAAAAAAATTCAACAACAAAAAGGCTGAAAACAAGATGGCGATGCATGAGCAGTGCCAGAAACTTGGCTTCTGCGCATGCGCACAAAACAACAACAACACCGAAAAACATTTTTTTAAAATCCCCCACCACCACCAAAAAACCCCAAAAAAAAGATGGTGGCGTCCACGGACCAGAACCAGGTCCGTGACGTCACCAGCGGCTTACTACCTACTCGGTAGAACCGGCCCGAACTGGTAGGAACCCACCTCTGCTTTGGGACAACCATTACCTGGATGACTGCTACTCTGTTACGACTTGCCTTCTTTTAAATGCTGTTAAGACTCGTATGGGATTGAGATTTTAATTCCTATCCTTCAGCCTCTGAATTTGGTCAGAAATAATCTAATTAGTGGGAAGGTGGCAAGGACTCCTTCTTGCATGCACTAATCTCTGAGTGCCAAATAAAGGAGAAGAAGGATGCCTTCTCTATGCTGATCCTAAATGGATAGCAGCAGAAAAGAACATTATCAAGTTGCATACAAAGATTTGCATACTACTGATAAGAAAGGAGAAGAATTCCTGGACCTTAATACTGTCCCAAGTCCTAATAGGCAAACACTGGGAAGGACTTCTTGTTATAGGTATTGTTTCTTACATTGCATCATACTCTGTGTAATATTTTTTTTGGGGGGGGGGTTTGTAGCAGAAAACGTTTAAGCCTTTTATTGCTATCTTTGTTTTCCTTTTTAATCTGCACTTTCCAAGGCCATTTCTGGCCTTTAAGAAAAAGAATGCAAATATAATTGCCTTTCCGTAAGATAAAATAACTTATATTGCATGAAGGCAACTTTTCTTCAAGAAAGCCAAAATAAGATTCCTTCTGTTGATGTTTTTAGTTTTCTTCCTTTAAAAAAACAAACAGCTGAGTTTTAAACCATCACATTTTCCCTCTGAACGTTTGTTTCTTGCATCTTTGGTTACCATGATTCAAACATTTTTGTATTCATTATTGATTTTTCTTCTTGGTTGGATGATGACACATCCTTTGTCTATAATTTCCTAGGTCACTGCAATAACCTTTGTGCAGGGGTGGGCTTCAAATTTTTTAGCAAGGGGTTCTCTGCCCGGTTGCTGGGTGGGCGTGGCCATGGTGGGCATGGCCTAGTCGGCTTCCTGCACCATGGTGGGGTGGCCGTTTTTGCCTTCCCCGGGCTCCAGAGGCTTTCCTTGGGCCTCTGGGAGGGCGAAAAGGGCATCCCTAGGCTCCAGAAGCCCTCTGGAGGCCGGAAATAGACCTACCAAAAGCTTGGGAAGGCTTGGGAATGGGCAGTTTCCGGTCTTCCCAAACTTTTAGTAGGTCCATTTTTCACCCTCCCCAAGCCTCTGTGCGCGCCCTGCACTTGCCTGCATCCAAACAGGCTGCGTGGGGACTCCTGGGAGGAGAGGGGTGGGGTGGGTGAGGCCACCCAGAAGTAGGATTTGGTGGTTCTCCAAGCTGCACGGAATCTTAGCTAGAGGTTTTCCCAAACCCCTGCGAACCCCTACCAGCCCACCTGCCTTTTTCATAGGGGTAAAGCATAATGACATATTTGTAGCCTCTAAGCTATTACTTTCAGCATTTCTAAAAAGAATATACCTTTAACAGGAAAACTGTTGCTCACGGAGGCTCATTGATTCCCCATCCCTACGGAATCAGTCTTTTTGAACATTCTGTGTATTTTACTGATTGGACAAAAATGGCAGTGATGAAAGCCAATAGGTTTGCAGATTCGAACCCACAAGTGATTTTCCAGTCTTCCTTGCGTCCCTACGGAGTGACAATTTATCATGCTTTCCGACAGCCACTTGGTAAGTCAGATGATATAGGATTGCCGAAGGAGATTTTTACACTGTTCTTATTGCGGCTTAACTGTTAGAAAGCACAGCAGAGATAATTGTGCCGTCAATGCACCAGTGGGGCCACAAGGGAAAATGACAGATGTTTTTCTGCTTTTTTCTTCTCTGTTGTGTTCTCCTCTTCCTCTCTCCTTGATTCATGCCCAGCAAATAGCTCTAACTAATGGTCTAATTGGATCCCTCCCTGCCTAGGGTTTTTGAAATTAGCCCAAGGTCAGAGATATCTCTTAAGCTGCAGGTAGTCCATCATTGCCCAGTGTAAATTCATTTACTGCTATTGATTTGTTCTCATTGAGAACAATGAGATTTCAATTACTGAATAGGCTAATTTGTAGCTAGCCTTCAGCAGACACTGAACTCATGTGAAGCACAGTTATTCTGATGAAACTGCATTCCAAATAGAAAATGATTCCTTGGGGGAAAAAATTCAATTTTCTTCCATATATTTGAAGGATTGATTGATGTTTACAAAAAAAAAAATCCTCTTATGCTGAGCACAAGGATTTCTTGAAAGGATGTCCAGTGCTGTCAGTTTGAAAAAGAGAGACAGAATGCTTAGAATTGGACTCCTATTAATTCAGTAGCCAAAGCAGCGAATAAGCAACAGCTGACTGTAGAGCAATTCCCAGTCAGTATGGTTGAAATCCCAGCACCGCCACAATATACCAGTGAGAAAACCTATTTAAGCCAATAGGCTGTGTTTACAATGGAGTGAGCATATACAACTGTACTTGGACTAGTATGTATGGTTTTAATGGGAACTCCAGATACAAAATCCATTTTAACAGACTTTCAAAGGTAGCTTATAACATTCTTGGTTTATGCACCCATTCCAAATTTAGCAACCAAGTTCAATTCCAGTGGTCAGGTCATTAAGGGGAATAATTGCTAAATGCACACATAACTGAGAGACAGATACCCTGTGAAGATCACTGGGAGCAGCCATCTCATTCAGATAAAGTTCCATTGGTATGCCAATGTTACTGTCACTCCAGCAGGCATTGATAGGGGCATAACATTTGGTAGTAAATGTACACATGGGTCAGACATTGTTTTATGACTGTTTATGACCCTTATATTTGCAAATGACTGAACTAGTTGCTAATTGAGAAGTGGGTGTATACATGAGAAATGTCAGCAAAATTTTAAAACTTCACATAAATCTGATGTCGTATGTTAGAATAGAATAGAATAGAATAGAATAGAATAGAATAGAATAGAATAGAATAGAATAGAATGACAGAGTTGGAAAGAACCTTGGAGGTCTTCTAGTCCAACCCCTTGCTTAGGCAAGAAACCTTATACCAGTGATGGTGAACCTTTTTAGCACCAAGTGCCTAAAAGGTCATGCAGAAATGGTGCAAGCACTTGTCAGGGCTGTATTCCAGAAAAGCCGAACCTCCGGGTTCTAGCATCCATGCGCGCCTGACAGTCAGCTAGCCGGTGTGAATGCACAGGCCAGTTTTCGGCACTGCCACGTTTGTGAAGGGAGAAGCCGAACTTCCGGGTTCTGGCGCACATGCACACCCTACAATCAGCTGGCTGGCACACATATGCCGGCCGGTTTTCAGCACTGCCACACGCACCAAGGCAGCTGATAGTTATGCACACATGCACGCCAGAAACCCAGAAGACAAACAGGCAAGGCTGTGCATGCCGTGAGACATGGCTTCACGTGCCACTTTGGGCATGCGTGCCATAGGTTCGCCATCACGGCCCTATACCATTTCAGACAAATGGCTGTCCAATCTCTTCTTAAAAAGTTCTACTGTTGGAGAATTCACAACTTCTGGAGGCAGGTTGTTCCACTGGTTGACTGTTCTAGCTGTCTGGAAATTTCTTCTTAGTTCTAGGTTGCTTTTCCCCTTGATTAGTTTCCACCCATTGCTTCTTGTCCTGCCCTCAGGTGCTTTGGAGAATAGCTTGACTCCCTCTTCT
>JANHFT010001517.1:234651-246750 GCA_032467955.1 Pseudoxenodon macrops
TGCTTGCAACCTACTCTATAGAACTGGTGCGAACTGGTAGGATTTCACCCCTGATATATAGTGCATGTATCTACTGAAGACTCATCCCTATTTCATGGTCACACGGTATGTAGCGTCAATCTTGAATGGGTGCAGCAGTAGCATGCAGTGGGGTCCATAGGATGGTGATTTGAAAGACTCATGAGTTAAAGGTAGGTGGGCTATGTTCGTATCACTCTTTCCAATTTATTTACAGACCAGGAAACCTGCTTGGATAATAATGCAGGCTGCACGCATGGATGCATTCAGGGCCCCTTTGGAGCCCAGTGCTCCTGCCCTTTCGGCTACCAACTTGCCAACGATTCAAAAACCTGTGAAGACATTAATGAATGTGACTCTCCTGGATTTTGTAGCCAACACTGCCACAATGAAAGGGGATCATTCAGGTGTTACTGTGATGATGGCTACATCTTAGAATCCAATGGGAAGACGTGCAAAGTAACAGGTGAGGGATACCCTAATTATAAGGTGATAGGAACAGACACAAATGCATAATCCTATCCTGGCTATTCTTACTCGGTGAGAAGCTTCAACAATTGTCCACTCATTTGAATTTAGGCCACTAGCACTAGGATATTCATAAAGCAGATCATAATTGCAGTCACCTTTACAAATTTGATTACATCAGAAGGTATTGTTTGTTGAGTGCACAGAGAATTATTTAACAATATGTTCAAGATGTCAAGGTATCCAGTTGCTAAACATTAACATAATCAGTGTCATATGTAAGTAAGTATTTCTACTTCAGCGAATCTGACGTACAATGGGACCTGAATCCTTTCTAGCTCCGGTGGCATAGAACAATTGCTTAACAAAAGGAACGCTTGCACAATGCAACCTCCATTTCTGTCATGAGCAAAACATTGACATATTCTATTGTAGAACACAAAAGACTGACCTAGACTGAGTTGGCCTAATAATCCATCTAGCTCAAACCCACAGCAATTGGCAGCTCTTTAGATTTTACAGCTTGGCTTGGAAGTGCCAGGTTTAAACCTGAGATTAGTGGCATGCAGTCTGTGTATTTAGCCCTTTTTATACCAGTCATCCCCAACCTTTTGGGCACCACGGACCAGTTTCTGAGGAGAGAGGTTTTTCTGTGGAGTAGAAGCGGCGTGGTTTTGCCTGCAACCTGCAGATGGGGCTTTGCTTGTTTGCATGGCCTAGTGTCTGTGTGCTGCGGACTGATGCCAGTCCATGAACCGGGGTTTTGAGGGCCCTGCCCTATAGCATCATGAAATTATTTTTTTAATACTGTGTATTTAATGCATATACTGTGTGTTAAAAGTACCCTGTTTCCCTGAAAATAAGACATCCCCAGATAATAAGACCAACCAAGCTTTTGAGCGCATGCGCTAAAATAAGCCGTCCCCTGAAAATAAGCCCTCACTGAAACGCAGCAGCAGCCATGAGGTGACCACGCTCACCGCCTCCTGTACCTCAAAAAATAATAACACCTCCCCGAAAATAAGGCCAAGCGCTTATTTCAGGGGGTCAAAAGAAAATAAGACCCTGTCTTATTTTCAGGGAAACACGGGTATATTTTATGTATGCCTTTGTGAAATGGAATGCCCTTTCTATGTTGATAGTTTAAAGGTTTGTTTTTAATTGCCTGTTTTTGCAGAATCTGGGAATCTTCTCTTGATGGTGGCAAGCCGTAACCAAATTGTCGTTAATAACATAACTTCCCAGGCACAGCGCATTTTTTCCTTGATTCGAGATGGAAGGAACATTGTAGCTCTTGATTTTGATTCAGTGACTGATAGAATCTTTTGGTCTGATGTCAGCCAGGACAAGATTTGGAGTGCTTACCAGAATGGAACAGACCGAAAAGTAGTAAGTCTCTTGCTAATTTAAGACAATGATTGCATGTCCTAATTTTATGGAGCTCTAAGTGCATCCGGGGGTTCATGCATACTACTCTGTAAATAAATACATGTAGAAGGATTGGGGCTAGTGAACACACACTAGAGCTGAGATAGGCTCCCTGAAAATATGTTGATTTTGTTCATAAATATTCATTTTAGACTAAGAATTAAAAATTTCTCCCCAGTGAATTGATAATTTTTTAGAGAGATTAGAGAATTTCACTTTAGTTAGTCTTGCCACGGAGAAGGAGATAAATAATACATGTTCTCCTCTTTTGTAAAATGTTAACTCACTTGAATCCTTTTCAATCATAAAAGACTCCAAGGATGCCAATATAATGGTTTTCCATGACTTTGTACAGGTATTTGACAGTGGTATCACAGTTACAGAAAGCATCGCAGTGGATTGGATAGGCCGCAACCTTTACTGGACAGACTATGTCTTGGAAACAATTGAAGTCTCCAGACTTGATGGAAGCCATAGGACTGTTCTGATCAGTGAAAATGTGACAAACCCAAGAGGTCTAGTCTTAGATCCCAGAACTGAGTAAGATTTTAAATCATTGGCTTTAAGCATACATCATCTCGTAATTGTTGTCGTGTATTTTGTAGTGACATGCAATAAGAAAGAATTTTGTTCAGTGGCCCTCTGGAATGGGCATTATAGCAAATAATTATGAAACAAAAGAACTTTAGGATTGTTGTAACATTATTATAGGCATTATTGTTGTCAAATCATATCATAATTGATTGCATGTCATAAATTTGTGGAACATCGGAGTGCATTTGGATGCCCCCAGTTGTCTTCTGAGTTATAGCAAAAATCTGGTGCACAGTTCAATTAATGATAGCAAAATTACAAAATCATACTTAATTTGAGAAAGAGTGGTCCACGTATACCATGTGACCACCTTAAATCTACTCCATTGTAAAGCAGTCATCTTATACAAACTGAGAATGTTTCACTGGTTGTCAAGTCCTGAAGTCCAATATGTTGCAGCAGCATTATTATTTCCATTTTGCAGATAGGGGACTAAATCTAAAGGGCCAGTTTGATTTAGTGGTGTAAGAAACCCAAGTAGAAAGCTGGACACTCTGAGTTCTAGTCCCACTTAGTCATGAAAGCCAGTTGGGTGACCCTGGGCTAGATTTATTCCTGAAGGCCAGTCATTGGAGAAGAATAAGTTTGATAGATCTGAAGTGGATATAAAATTTGCAGTGATATGTCATACAAGAAATATAAGAACTAACATAAAAAGAAGCTTAAGACATTTCTAGGAATAGAGAAACATAATTTGTCAAGATTGCCAGGGATGGAAGAGCTAGAAGAAAGCAGCCTGGTGGTTATACTGGACATTTTGTGAAGTTCTGAGAACCACAATGCACCGTAAGAAATAGAAAAATTATAAACAGGGCCAAAGCTCCCGATCTTGCTAATCTGGGGGTTGCCACATCAGACAGACACCAATATTGAAGATCCTCTTCTTTACAATAAAAGTGTGTACGTAACACACACCTGCTAGAAGCAAGCGTCCAGAAAAGGAATTGCAGGTCAAACAAAGTGGAACAGTTTGCCTTCAGACATTATGGGTGCTTCATCCCTGGAGGTTTTTAAAAAGAGACTGGACAGTCACTTGTCTGAAATGGTTATAGGGTCTCCTGCTTGAGCAGGGGTTGGACTAGAAGACCTCCAAGGTCCCTTCACAGGGTTGTTGTGGTGGGAAAAATAGGTAGAGGAAGGAGTATCAGATCTGCACACTGCTTTGAGTTCTTTGTAAAAATAATAAAGGCGAGATATAAATTAAAAAAATAAAGTAAAATAAAAACTCTTGAGAAATAATGGCTTGCCTAATGCTGGGCAGTGGCAGAGGTGAGATGTGAACCAGGAGCTTCCAGATTTATAGTGCTAAGCATCTTTCTACCATTAACCTGTTGTTTTCTGCAGTGGTCATGTGATGTTTTGGACAGACTGGGGTCGGAATCCCCGAATCGAAAGAGCAAGTATGGACGGCACGTTACGAACCACCATTGTCAGCAATAAGATCTATTGGCCCAACGGACTCTCCATCGACTATCCCAACAAGCTGTTATATTTTGCGGATGCCTATCTTGACTACATTGATTTCTGTGATTATAATGGAAACAACAGGCGGCAGGTGGTGGCAAGTGACCTGGTATGAAAAAAAGTCAAAATTTAAAAATGGGGAAATGGATGGCCAGATTGTTCAAAATATCTGATAGCAATAGCGCTTAGACTTATGTACCACTTCACAGTGCTTTACAGCCCTCTCTAAGCAGTTTACAGAGTCAGCCTATTGCCCCCCCAACAATCTGGGTCCCAATTTTATCAACCTTGGAAGGATGGAAGGGCTGAGTCAACCTTGAGCCTGGTGAGATTTGAACTGTCAAATTGCAGGCAGCCGGCAGGCAGCAGAAATAGCCTGCAGTATTGCATTCTAACTACTGTGCCACCACGACTCATCAAAATCATAATACCTGATTTTATACATTCCCTTGGCTAAAGCAGAAAGTTATCAGGCCTGAAAAGAACTGGAATCTTTGTCTCTCCAGGATAAATCCAGCAAGCTATCTAGTTTATTACTGCAGACTTTTAAGTGCTGGTATATAATCAGCACCTAAATTATATTATATGACTTAGGTCCACGTACAAAAAAGTCCACAGCTTGTGGCCTAAATATAATGATGCAAAGCTGTTAACGTGTGTTTGCGAACCATCTGTTTGTTGTACCATAAACTTTCCTTGAGGTTTACTTCAGCAAAGGCTAGGAAGATGCTTAGAAAACTTTATTTTCATATCACCTGTCACTTTAGCATAACAATAGCAAGGACATGGAATAGTAATGGAAACTTGTATCCTTTTTTTTTTTTTAAATAGATATTGCGGCATCCTCATGCACTCACTGTCTTTGAGGATTTCATATATTGGACTGATCGATACACCCATCGAGTCATCCGAGCAAACAAGTGGCATGGGAGAAATCAAACAGTAATGATCTATAATGTTCATCAGCCTCTAGGGATTGTGGCAGTTCATCGCGTGAAACAGCCTCCTGGTAAGTTTGCTCAGCAAAAACAGCAAAAAAGCTCAATCTTAAAAAGCATTAAAAAAAAAAGCAGAACTGCAATAACAAGCTCTCTAGTGCTTCATAATATATTTTTTTCTTTTAAATATTAACAAGACTTGGATTTCTCCCAGTTTATAATGTCTGCCAATAAGTTGAAGCTGCTGATTGATAATAATTGCCTTCTGAGGCAATAATATAATAACAAATCCCTATAGAGTATGTGAAAAGTTTTGTATTTGTGGTTGTGGCAACAGCAAGTTGTTGAGTGCCTGGATTTGTGTAGATTGAGGCAAAGCACTAGAAAGGAATGTTTCCCTGTGGATTTCTGTGTATAGGAGTGGTGCAGTGGCCTAGAAGTGGAGCTGTCGCCTCACAATGAGTTTGATCCTAGATAGAGGCAGATATTTCTCTCTCTGGGCACAATGAGAATATATCTGCTGCGAACTCTGCATTGGCGACAGGAAAGGCATCTGGCCAGTAAACACTCAGCTCCATTCAGTTGCCCACCACTCCACCCTGATGCAAGGGATTACAGGGTCATTAAAAGACAAAAAGAATTGTGCACGGTGAACAATACTTTATTGTGTAATGAAAATGAATCATTTATACCTGCACACATAAATGGAGAAAACCTTTTGAGAAACTGAATCTTCCAGAGGACCTTTCTGCTTAATGCTTCAAGGACAAGGACTTTGTTTACACGATCCGCTGTGAAGGCAATCCTTTTCCAAAGCTTTGCTATTCTTAATGTTTTTGTTTAACATCATTAGAATGAGACGCTTTTCTTTCATATGAATTTCAAAAATTGACAGTGTAGGAAAATGACGTGACTCCTGTTAAATGGTATAATGCTCCCTTCAAAACCTCCTGAAAGAGCATGTGCAGAAAACAGCAAAGAAACAGCAAGAAGTGTTGAATCAATTAAACAGAAAAAAAACTAAGGGAAAAGAGAAAGTAGTTGTTTGCAGTGGCCCAGTTGACACATCAAAACGTTTAATTCCATGTTTTGCATATTGACTCTTTACTTTACAGCTATCTAAGAAAAGAGGCAGTTTGTAGTAGTGGTTAGAAACTGGGTGACAGTTCTAGTCCCATTTAAGGCACAAAACCAGTTGAATAACTTTGGGCCAGTCACTTTCTCTAAGCCCTAGGAAGGAGGGAAGCATAGATCACTGCTGAAAACCTTTGCCAAGAGAACTGCACGGATTTGTCCAGTTTCTGAGAATTGAATACAATTGGATGGAAGGGGAGAAAAAATCTAAGGAAAACCTTTCCTGAACTCCTGTGCTAAATCCATACTACCTGCAAGAAGACATCCTCAAAAGTTTAGAGAAATAGTTAGATCCAAAGGGGAAAGAATCCTTAAATCTTGCTCATCTGAGTAGCTTTCTCCTAAGGCAGGGGTCTCCAACCTAGGCAACTTTAAGACTTGTGGACTTCAATTCCCAGAGTTCCTCAACCAGCTTTGTCCTAAAGAGCCCAGTGTTGTCTTAAGAGAGCCATCCCTGGTTCTCTAGACGTGGTACAAAACATCAAGCTCAATACACTATGCAAAACTCTATGATCCCTCAGGGACCTTGTCAAATGCTGATTTTTTTACTCATGATTTTGGGTTAACGAGTGCTTTAATTTTTCTCCCAGGTATCAATTTCTGTGACCGATCCTACTGTAGTCACCTGTGTTTGCTTTCTTCATCGGGTCCCCGGTTTTATTCCTGTGCCTGCCCTTCTGGATGGACTCTCTCCCCAGATAATTTGAACTGCATGAGAGGTGAGACCATAAGGAAACTCTATTTGGGAATAAATAATCAGAAAGTGTTGTTTCCCCAACTTTAGAATCTAGGGAGGGGAAAATCACTCGCAATTTGATAGCTGGTGTTATGATTACTGTATGGCTCTTGTATGATTATTATTTTTTGCACTTGAGTCAAAAGCACTGAGGCACCTCCAGGTTGAAAGGATTATCTGGCGATATCACCAATACCTTGGGGATGCCCAGTTGGGAGCTCATTTCATATCCCCGGCAGAAGCTGGAGTGAAGGACAAGAACTCCGCCCCACGGCCGCTCTCACATCTCGAGTGCAGGCTTTTAGCCCCCTACCCAGCATTTCAACCACTTGAGCCCCCATGTATGGGGGTATATGATGATGAAGGTGGAGAGGACTTTGCTGTTTCATGGAAGGAATGAAATGAGACCAAACTTTAAAAAGAAAAAAATGACAAAGAAAAAGAAAGGGGAAAAAGGAAACGTGGCTAACCATACATAATGTGCGCTTTTAAGGAAAAATGTATCAAACAGCCATAACTACCTGAAAGAATGTTGTTTACAATTTTACTGCATAGTTGCTGCTAAATGATGATGGGATTGGAATACATTTACGTTTAGAGCAGTTTTCAAAGCTTGTTGTGCTAATTTTGGAGCTAATGAAAGATGTATTTTAATTAGCAGATAGGAAATTCTACAATTAATTAAGCTGCCAAGCAAAATCAGTAGATATGTGACAAATATTTTATGGGATAGATCTTTGGCTTTGGGGAATGATGTGGAAACGCACTAGTTCCTCTTCTCAGTGAGTGTAGTTATCTAACCATGGACAGCTCCATCTGAATTTTATTATAGTAAATTATTAATTTAAAGGATGAGCTTGTTCTGTGATGGAGGAACCATAGAAGAAGGCAGCTTAGTGCTCCTTTACTAGTCCTGCCATTCAGACTTGGTCTTATGTTTTCTGAAAATATGCTATGATAAAACCATATTCCACATACACCAAAGACAAATTCCTTGTGTGTCCAATCACACTTGGCCAATAAAAAATTCTATTCTATTCTATTCTATTCTATTCTATTCTATTATGATTCATACTTTGTGCCGAAGCACACCTAAGTTTCTATCGTAATGCTCTCACAAATTTGTGGGATTTCAGTAGGACTGAAACTTAAGCATCCTAACTAGAAAAAATACTTCCCCTTCCTCTGGCACAGTCTTACTTCGTTGATTTCAACCAGGTGGGATTTAATTGCAAGCAAACATTCCAGGATTGCTTGGCAAAAAATAGAGAAGAAATTGTAAATAATACATTGTGAGGTTGATGTTTTATGAAACACTGTAGTTGCCATTAATGATCTGTGGAAGGGAGCGGGACTTCCCTCCTGGAATTATTTACGACTCTTAAGGTTTGCTTACATTATTTCACTTAAGATCACCTATGGCAGCTGTGCCATACCATGGTTTCATTTTTTAAATTATGTTTTTCTTTCCGTCACAACGATATTGTTAAAGTCTCCGTAGTTAATTGATGGAGTTCATGTTGCAAACAGGGATGATGGTAGAATTAAGTGCTGGTGGAATTAATTCCAAATAATACTGTTTCTGTTTGTGGCGTTGACACTTCACTCTGTAGACTAACCTTGATGTATGTTCACATTTCCTATTTTCACTGCATTAACCTGAATTCGTAATTGAAATTAAAGGCTCCATGGAGAGAGAGAAATTGTGTGTTTCTGGAGCTTTCAGCATACTACATAAATACCCAGTTGTGATACTTGTATGCCAAGAATATTCTGCTGAAGCATGTGTGAAGTGTTAGAAGATGTTTGTGACTCTTTTGCATGCCTGCTTGAATACTGATGTTCAGGAAGACTTGACTGATTTCAAATTATGGGAAGGAGGAGAGGAAGGAATCATAGTTCAAAGGCAGAGCATACGTTTTGCCTTTGGAGACTTCTGATTCTGCCTTTGTTAGACAAACTCAAAAGAACTTTATTTAGAGAGCTGCATCTACTCAGTGGTACAAGTTACCTTTTAATGTATTTAAATGTGTTTGGGAAAGCATCATGAAGACATGCTGTTCTTTTGATATAACACATCTGGACTTTGGGAAACCACAGAATTTTGTTTTGCTATCTGCAGGAAATACGTAAGAATAACATTCTGCTTTTTGTGGTGTTGCTTTACAGTGGAAAAGCCATTCCTGATAGCTGTAAGAGATAACATCATTTATGGTATATCTCTGAACCCTGAGGAGAAATCCAACGATGCCATGGTCCCAATAGCAGGAGTTCAGAATGGATACGATGTTGACTTCGATGATTCAGAACAGATGATCTACTGGGTTGAAAATCCAGTAAGTAGACTTGGTTATTTAGAGCAGCAATTCATTGAAAAGACTCTGCCCTAATATTTTTGTTTCCCGTCCCATCTCTGTTTTGGATTAAGAACTAAAGAGTAAAATCACATTGTACCTATGAATTCTTACCTTGAGAATAAGTTGAATGGATGCTATGTTTATATAGACTAAACCTACTAGGGTTGCATTGTGTCTTCTTTATGACTTTCATTAGGTACTTTTGATTATTATAATTCAAGTAACAGAAGCAAATACTCTTCTTTAGAACTCATGATAGTCAGTGATGCCATCACGCTAGGAAAAGGAGGGCAGTGATTTTTCAGCCCGGCCTATTCCAAATCACGATATTATGCTCTCACTTTTTTACCCTGAAGGGTGAAATTCATAGGGTGAAGTCAGATGGCACAAACAGGACAATCTTTGCACCAGCTGCTGTTATTGGCTCTCCAATGGGCCTGGCTTTAGACTGGATATCTGGAAACCTGTACTATACTAACCCTTCGACCCAATCCATTGAGGTAAGCCTTCAACTTCCAGAGAGGCATGCATTCATATTTAATCCCACGATATCTCCCAGGCACCAATCAGCATAAGAATCATTTAGCACAATTTCCCTGCCTTCGTTTCCGCTCCATGTAACCAGATCTTGTGATTTCTAAAGGTATTGACGCTCCACAGAGAAACCATCTACCGAAGAACTTTGATTACTAATGATGGAACTCCTAAAGGATCTGGAAAGCCACTCGGTTTAACTGTCGATCCTGTTCGAGGGTGAGTTCAGTGCATAGTTTCTCAAGTTTAGAATCTACTATTATTTTAGCTTCTTGGTCCTACAGTCCGTCTGTAAAATTAGGTTCTGTAGCTCTGGGAAGAATTTTTCTAAATAATAAATATTCCAGCTGGAGGGAATGAATGATAAGTAGAGATGCACCTTTGTTGGTGAGAAACTTTGCTATTGTTGCTGGATTACTTCCTCCGCTGAACGTCTGATATACTCATGGGCATAATCCTGCTGCGGTATGGTTTCCATCACTACATCACATTGGACCTCTAAAAATGACCCTGATTCCCTCAAAACAAACTAGGAACAAGCTGTCTCCTTACCCCCATTTCAACTGGCGGAGTTTTCCTTTCCTTTCACTGGAACGAGAGGAGGAATTTTGAAGCTTAAACTGCTTACATGACTATATTTGTTTTATAGTGTTCTGGAGTTTTGCCCTTTCCCCCTTATTCCTTCCTCATGGCTTCTGAGTTGCCTTTCTAAAACCTAGTAAGGGTTATTTCTATGTTTATATTCACATTTAATCACATAGCCTAATGTTTAGCTTTAGTGTAAAATTTATAATACCTTGCCTTACATTAGGACCATCAAATTGCTCTGAATTTAGTAATGTTTTCTTTCTGTGGGCTTCTATTAGACTAGTAATAAATGACATCTTGGATTGATGAATGTTGTTTTTTGCACCGTATGCTCGCCGAACGTCTGGATTGGTTTTACCAAATGTATATTGCCTTTGCTTCTCCCGTAATGGTGGTGAGAGGACGTTGCTCCTTCCGCAGTCTTTTGGTCAAGGTACTCCTGGTGTTTGTGGTGATAGTTCCAACGGAGTTCACTCTTTGCTTTTTACAGCGATGAATAATCGGCAGAGCATTTTTGTTCAGCCAAACTAAAAAGGAAGAGCCTTTGCAAAACCTCTTTGCCCTTCTTCTTTTCCAAGGACTTTGAGGAGAAAGAAGACTATTAAATCTTGGAAGATTGAATGAGGATATCATAGCCTAACTCTAAAATCTGTTCCAGAGCTTCTCCACAAATACACCTACATTTATCATTAACATTATTGTTAATATTATTAATATAATTGTTAATACCCACAGCAGCTACAATTCTGTTTTAGCTGTATGCCTATCTCTGTGTGGTAAAATTGAGCAATTGTGGTTTATATAAACGTGACTATTTCTTAGAAAGCAAATATATGCCTGCTTCCTCAGAGTAGGATTGTGCATGCAACTTGTATACTTACATAGATCCCCCCCAAAAAAGCGCCCTAGTAATCCCAGTAAATTTTACCGTTCAGTATGTGACAGCAGTCTTTGAATTAATCTCCCAATGCCTATGCATTTTGATTAATAAGAGCATGATATATTCACCATACCTTCCCTGATTTTTGATTGCCGAAATAACATGTGTTGCAGGAAATTGTATTGGACAGACCAAGGAACAGATAGTGGGATCCCAGCAAAGGTCGCCAGCGCAAACATGGATGGGTCTGATATCAGAATTCTCTTCACGGGTAACCTAGACCACGTCGAGTTTATTACCATTGATATCAAGGAACAAAAACTGTATTGGCCAGTCACAAGCACTGGAGTGGTACGTATTCAGAAGTGTCCCTACATATCTTTGCCTGCCAGCAATCTGCAGCTTAAATATAGAAGGGGCTACATACCTTAAAGCAGGAACGATCAGAAGACGGATGTTAGGGCAAAAAATGGGTCTGCTTACACACATTCAGAATGTACTCAGTGGGGTTGCCAGAATTGGAAAAGCTTCAGGCAAGTTAATCTCAGCAGGTAGCCTAAACAGTTTTTGAGTTTCTTCTGGTAGTAAACATCTCTGGTCATTAAATGTTTTAAAACAAACACTTCAGGTTTTCTGTTTCTATATAGCATCTATTTTCACTTCCCATAATATTAAAACGGCTTCATCAAGAAGAAACACAGATATGCATCAACAAGGATGGAAAGAAAGCTCACGTTAATCAAACTTGGCTGATGGGATGATGCAAATCCTTTGAAAATGGTATTTCAGAATGTGCAGGGATCCTATATCCAGGATCTTCCCCCCCCCAAAAAAAAAGATTAAAGCAGTCATATCTTTTCCCAGGCTCACACATCTATTTCATATATTTTTTTGTATAAAGTTTTTTATTTTCCATAAAATTGATTTTCACATTTCATTTCCACATATAAATTTTACACA
>JANHFT010001517.1:295711-320601 GCA_032467955.1 Pseudoxenodon macrops
AACGTTTGGAAAAAGATGGTTCCTCAGGTGACCCCAAGTTATCCCAAGACATGCTTTGCTTCCTCAGTTATTTTTGAATTAGAAAATGTATACACATGACCTTTGAGCGGATGTCCACCACTTACATCTCAGGTAGCAAAATACCTTAATTGAGCCCACACAATTGTACAGATTTTTGGTTTAGCTGGACTGTTTTATTATTCTGTGATAATTTCCTTGGTAACAGTTTCTCACACTAATTTGTTTTCTTCTCTTTTCTTGTAATGCTGCTCAGGGACCATAATAAAGATGATTCAATTTGATTTGGCTCAAATTATTTTTGATGACCTCTTTAACAAAACCAAAGAAGTACAAAAAGATGAAAAGAAATGATAAAATAAATACAGTGCAATACAATGCAATAAAATAAAATACAGTGCAATACAATGCAATAAAATGAAATGAAATAATAAATAAAACAAAAGTTTCATGTCCTGATTGGGAGGATCTGATTCTTATTGCATTCTCAAACTAATGGAGAATAGCAAGCTTATACTATTGTATATAGATCACATTATGTAAACTCTGAATGCATTTTTGTATTCGGCAACTGTTTTTCCTACTTCGATCCACAGTTTATGTCTTGTGAAACTGAAAAAAAGAACAATAACTTCAAATTACATATTGTAGTTACTAGTTCCTTTTTCAGTGCTGCAATTTCATCCACTCAAGGCACAGTTTCAGAGCAACTTTTCATATGAAATTTTTCAGATAGTGTTCCAACTGAAAATGATATATGCCAGTGATGACGGACCTTTTTGGCACCGAGTGCCCAAACCGGAACACGTGTGCATGTGCATGCATGCATGCGCACTAGCCAGCTGGTCTTCGGTTCCTGGTGTTCCTGGTACATGAACACCAGCATGCCTGTTTTTTGGCCATTTCTTGGCTGTTTTCAGGGTGTTTTTCAGCACTCCAGCGCCCATGAAGACCAGCTGGCTGGCATACTGGAAACCAGAAGAGCAGCTGGCGATGGTGCACGTGCCCACAGAGAGGGCTCTGCATGCCACCTCTGGCACGCGTGCCATAGGTTCGCCATCACGGATATACGTTATAACCCAGCACATCTGAAGAATGTCAGATAACCTAATAAAGCAAGCTCTACCTTGATTTTGAGATTATTATTTTTTAGATGTTTCTGTTAAAATCATTGATACATTTGGTGGAAGAAGGTAGAATTACAGTTTTCATATTCATGCAGTTTAATTTTCCATTTTCTCTTCGTTTACTAGGAATCTTCTGTAAATTAGGAGACTGTTAAGGGACTAGCATTTTTTGAAAAATCTATTTGTGGGATCTCATGAGTAGCTGAGGAACTAAATTACTGTGTTTTAATTATTATTTTTTAGTTACAGGACATTAGTTCTTTATGTTTGCTTTTCAACTGATAGTGTGTGTGCTTTTCTTTGAGAATTTATATTTTTTCAACTGTGGATTCCTGAGTGATATAGGTGTGAAATGTGAAGGTCATAGAATAAAAGTCACTAAAGTCACCAGGCTGCTAAACTGTTTCAGAAAATGTGCAATTTATTTTGGATTTTGTTTGATTCCTACTATCACCTTTGTTTAAACTCCAGTGAGGATAATGAATGTCTGACCATTATACACAAGGTAACGATATATAATAACCTTTTCATGGCTCATCCAGTTTTCTGGCTTTACTTGAAAGATTAATAGATCAGTAGGCCAAGGGACACATTTTATTGTACATTTCTGTTCCAGATATCCTGACATTTCTAGTTTAAAAAATAGACATTTAAAAGGCAAAGAAAGGGCTAATAAGAAGCAGAACTTAAAGTGACTGACTAACTATTTGACTTCACAACATTTATCTTTAACAAACAGACATCCATATACAAATACATACACATTCACTATATGTATATATATAAATCCATGTTTTTATTCAGTTTTACCAAATGATTTTTTTTGTTTATTTCTTCCAAATACTTGTTTGTAGTAAATAAAATATGAATTACTGTATAGTGTTGTCTGACATTTCATACATTTCTCTGGATAATAGTTTATTTTTCTCTTCATGTTTTTCCACAAGTATTTCAAACTTCATGAATTGCAAATAACATTTTAAAAATGATTCTTTATAAACAATTTGGCCTCCTACTTAATCAAGAATATAATATTAAATAAAGAAAGTTCCATTTTCCACTTAGCAACTTTCACTCTTTCAAAGTTTTGGAAATTAAAAAAAAAGTTCAGAAAATAAACTAGTTGAAAATAAAAGCAAAACATAAGTAGGTAGAGAAAATTGGTCAGAAAAAGGATACGTTATAGTGACAAAAAATAACACTTGCTTTAAGAATGTAAGGCTCCTTTGAGTTGACCTTCGTTCATGGGGATTTCCTGGGTATATCAGGTAGTTCTTAATTTCTAGAAGATTCAAATATTTTTAATCTAGTCTTTAATCACTTGGTATCTTCTAGATGTTGAGGACTCCGGTTTCTAGGATGAATGAATGTTCACCCCAGTTCTCTCTCTCTTTCTTTCATATATATATTCACACACACACACACACACACACAGAATATGAACATGAACACATGCACATACATTGCATCTTAACCTTTTTAATTAAGCATTTTAAAGAATAAAAAAAGGACTTAGGGAAGTGATTATCACAAGATGGTTGCAAGAATATTCCTCATACATGTTCTTTTAATGTTACGTCATGGATGGAAAGGGAGCAAGGCCTCTGCTTGGAGTTTACCTAATGCAACTATATGAAACCATATAGGTGACCTGGATATACTGTACCTTATTTGGCCCTTGAAGTGACAATGATAACTAGAAGAAAGGCTAACCTTAGCAGTCAGCCAGAGAAATTTGTCTAGAAAAATCTGGAGAAAAAAGAAATGTCGTTCTATCTTTAGCATTAAGAGAAGGAATTGTTTAAAAAGTTGACTATAAGAATATGGAGGTCACCCTTATAAAATTAATAAAAGGAACACTGTTACTCATTTGAATCCCCTTAATTGGTTGTTACCTTATTGTTATTTCTGGATATAATGCCTGAAAAATTAATCACTTTTCTCCCTCTCTTTTATTTGTGCTACATGAAAAACCCTGTCTTATGCTTGAGAAAGAACTTAAATTCAGACCACATATCTATATTTAAAATGATACGAAGGGACTTTTCTTTGTGTAATGCACCATCATGCTCAATATCTCCCTCTTCACCTCACCCCACATATACGACATTTTTCTGAATATAAGACGCACCTTTTCTCCCCCTAAATGGGGCTGATAATTTGGGTGCATCTTATACTCCGAATGTAGCTTTTCAAAGCTTTTTTTTCAGACCTAAGGAGGTGAGTGAAGAGTGAAGCGATCTTTGCAGCCTTTCATTGCTAATCCCTCAGAAGAAGCTTTTTTTTCAGACCTACATCTTTGCAGGCTTTTTTGATTGCTACTCCCTCCAAAGAACCTTTTTCCCCCCAGGTGCTAATGATCTTCTGGGCTTTGCATGCATTGTACATTGCTTCTCTCTATCAGCTGCGCTTTAGAAGCTTTTTCCCCCAGACCTAACCAGGTGCTAACAATCTTTCTGGTATTTGCATGCTTTGTTCATTACTTCTTTCTATCAGGTGTGCTTTAGAACCTTTTTTTTTCAGTCCTAATCATGGGATAAAATAATGTGCTGAAGCTGACCAGATTAAGGACGCTAGCCAGATGAATACTTGGTAGGCTGATTTTCCCCCTTATTTCCCCCCCAAAAAACTAAAGTGCGTCTTATACTCAGGTGTGTCTTATACTCCCAAAAATGCGGTATGTTGCATTTGTGTTATGACTGCCGTATGCCCTTCGCCTATCATATTTTTTTGCCCAGAGAGGAATGAGATCATTTCTTGCCTTCACCACCATCATAGCAATAGAATGGTCTATGTCCTTGCCTTTTGATGCTTTGCAGGGCAAGGCAGATTCACTTAGGAAGTAGGAATTGGAATCCGTGTTAAAATATCTGGTAATTATTCTTGAGTCAAATAAAATAGAAAATGAAGTAAGAGTATGTTGCTCACAGGACTAGAAATGATCTCATGCCACTAATCTAGTGCAGACATGGTGATGCTCATTTATCTTACTTGGGAATATTTGGCATGAATGTCTGCTTCCTTATCTTTTTTTTTTTAAAGCTTTGTCCCAATGGGAAGCTTTGGGTTTTATAATTTCCCTCAACCTGACATTTGTCTGGGGAAGTGTTTTTAATGATAATTTGCAAAGTTCTTTTTTTTCCCCTCCTCAATCATGTGCACTTGGGTTAAAATTGTGATGCAGAAGTCATACAAACTTAATAATCTCTAAAACTGAAAAGGGAAGGAGAGAGGAACCAGGGAGAAAAAGAAAAGGGGAAAGGGACTACAATGCCAAGGAACGTTTCTGAACCAAATTCGGGAGACCAAGGAGCATTGTGTCAATTCTTGCTGCTCCCACGTTTCCAATCTGATTGGCATATTGAGTCTTCTGATGCCTCGTTCTATTGTCTCTGCAGTATCCAATCCATGCAAAGATGTCTGCAGCCACCTCTGCTTGTTGAGACCCGGGGGATATACCTGCGCTTGTCCACAAGGGGCTAGTTTTGTGGAAGGCAGCTCAGAAGAATGTGACGCAGGTAAGGAGAGTTATGGGCATGCTCCTTTTTTCCCCCCAGAAGAGACAGAGTGTGAGTAAAATCTGATGCACATGCAGAACCAAGGTAATGAGTAAACAGTATTTTAGTTTCAAGAACAAGGAAGTTGCATCTCAGACTATACCTTCAAATAAGGAAACTCTCTGCAGTCAAAAAAGCCAGGAGATCGGATAGAAAATTATTACCCCAATGGAATATTTTCCATTGCAACAATTTTCTATTTAGAACTATTCCCCGCCCCTACAGGGAACTTTCAGAAACATGATGATGTCTTATACTGTATCTGCCCAGATATATATTGTATAGTAGCAGTGCAGTTTCCTACCATTCTAAGTGAGAAAAATGTAATCCCAAAATATATATCGGATATATAATCCCTAAAATATATTGCACCTAGTTTTTAAAAAGAAAGAAAATGTTATACCTTTACTTTTATCCAAGTAGTAACAACAATGGAAGTGTCCTCCCATATTTGAGCTTCAGTCTACTCGTTTTTCTTAGAAGCTGCTCAGTGAGATCTTTAATATCAAGAGATATTAAATGTGGCCTCCTAGCGAACAAAGAACTATTCACTACTAACTTTGTAGTGGTTATAACTAAATCAGCAACATGTATTTACTTCTGCCTCCATTCCTTGGTGTGAATATTCTCAAAGTATATACCTTCTCATCGGGAATGGGTTCTATTTACCTCCACTACCGGTTCGGGTTGGGAGCGCACGCGCACACTTTGCGCATACACAATGTTTCTGCACATGCACAGAAGATTCTGCGCATGTGCAGATTGCTTGGGGTGGGCGGGCGGAGCCTCCCACCACTTTTACTAATGGTTCGAAAGAACCGGTCAGAACCGGGAGCAACCCACCTCTGCTTCTCATAAATATGAGGTTAGCTAAGATACTGCTATATTAATGAATATGTTTCCATTGTGTAAAATTGTGTATTTAGAGTTAAGAGGATATTTCTCATTAAATCTGGAGAACATTTCACGTCTTATTTTAATCACTTTCTGTCATGTGCTATAAAATGCCTTTAAGCATTTCCATGGTGTTTTTTGACTGATACATAGCACTAAATTGTTGCATATATATTTTTGGTATGCGTATCAGAAGAGTAATTCCTCAAAAGAAAACCTTTACAGATAGCAGTGATCAAATAGTTTATTTAGTTTTGATGACTTGCTGATCTATTTTGTTTGTATGCTGGCAGAAGATGTTCTTGAAGTAAGTCTTCTTTTAAATAAATACCTTTTTTTTAAAAATGGAATTAAACATGGCAGTCTTTTGTTGTCAGAATGAAAGAAGTATAGCTTGCTTCTCCAGCACACTGTAAATGTGCTCTGAAAAGACGAGGGAGATGTTAGGGAAGTAAAGCTGGGGACAGCCAAGAGAAGAGAGATTGGCAGAAATCACTTTCTTACACACAAGCCTTTCTACCAATGGAAGCCGCTTGAAGATACATCTCTTGGGTATGCTATTTTCACCAGCTGAAGAAAAGATTCAAGGCTGTTTTGTTCGTTAGTTTCACTGTTGGCTGACCTCAAATATTTCTGCTTTGTTGTTATATTTTACTGATAGGTATGTAGCAAGGTAGAAATACTTTTTTCATAAGAGACTGTTTACCAGTGGTAACATTAAAAAAAAAATCCCTACTGGTTCTGTGGGCGTGGCTTGGTGGCCGTGGCTTGGTGGCCGTGGCTTGGTAGTTATATGATTGGGTGGGGTGGTGGTGGCTTGGTGGTCATGTGACCAGGTGGGCATGGCTGCACAACTGACTCACACACAATGTAAAAGCAGCTGGACTTGACACAAAATGGCCCCTGCAATAAGCAGGAACCTCACAGACAATCAGGCACAGTTGATTGTCACACAGCTGATATGTAGTAAAAAAATGCTTTAAAAAAGTAAAAAAAATGTTCAGAGGATTGCCCAGCAAAGCTGATTGTCACACAGCTGATCATTGGAACTTTAAAAAAACTGTTAAAAGCATTTTTTACTACCAATTCAGGCGAACCAGCCCAAACCAGTAGCATTTCACCCCTGTTGTTTACCCTTCTAAACCTCACATAAGAGAAAGTGGCATATAATTGTCATGAACAGAAAACAGAATCTTGGATTAGGCAAAAAATAATAATCCTGATTCTTCACAGTTATTGGCAAAGGATAAATCATCACGGTTTACAGGATTGGTATAATGGCTGTCGTCTCAAAGGTGCTTTTTTCAAGAGGCAACTGGACTTTCTGGTTTTTCTTTGAAGGCATTTCACTTCTCATCCAAGAAGCTTCTTCAGCTCTGATTAGACTGGTTGGGAATGGAAGGATTTATACTCCTTGCAGACAGCTGGCCATTTGCATTCTTTTAGAGAGTCGTTAAGGCCAGCTGGAGGATTATCTATGTCATCAGGGTCACCTGAGTGGTGCAAATGGGTATGGAGCCTTTTTGGAACTGTTGAAAGGATTGAGTCGCAGATTGGAGACAGATGATGTTGACTGTGTTGTAGGCTGGAGACAGTATACGTATCAGTCAGAGCTGAAGATGCTTCTTGAATGAGAAGCGAAACGTCTTCAAAGAAAAACCAGAAAGTCCAGTTGCCTCATGAAAAAAGCACCTTTGGGACCACGATGACCTGAATGACTGAGAATCTCCATAGGTATATAATGCATGTCTTTTATTTTTCATAGCTATTGAATCTCCACCAACAATGCCACCGGCCTGCAGGTGCATGTATGGCGGAACATGCTATTTGGATGAAAGCGAGCTTCCTAAATGCAAGTATGTTTTTACGGATGGACCAAGAGAAAATTAACAAGCCAAATAACATGCGTGGGTGGCATTCTCTGTGTGGTGGGCAGGGGGGTAGCAGAATGATGAAAGCAACATTGTGATGTCATGATGCAAGCATGACTTCTTTTGGACATGCATTGTGGCACTGCGTGTATGACCCAAAGCACTGGCGCTTAGGGCACAATAGCAATAGCATTCAAGCTTATATACCGCTTCACAGTGCTTTACAATCCTCTCTAAGCGGTTTACAGAGTCAGCCTCTTGTCCCCAACAATCTGGGTCCTCGAAAGGATGGAACGTTGAGTGAACCTTGAGGTGGTGAGACTCGAACTGCCGAACTGTTGGCAGCTGGCAGGCAGCAGAAGTAGCCTGCAGTACTGCATTTTAACTACTGCGCCACCACGGCTCACACAATGCTGTGGTGTGTGCTCATTCTGATGTAGATAGCAAGCTCCGATGGATGCTCCTACATACAAATGCTGCAAAAATTTGTGGTAGGCTTTAGCCCAGGAGGAGGCCCTTGTTTCTGATATAAATGCCTTTTTCCAGAGAGAAATGCAAGCTCAACAAGAATTATGGATAGTCCTCGACTTATGATCACAATTTGAGCCCAACATTTTTGCTGCTAAGCAAGATAGTTGTTCAGTGAACCTTGCCCCATTTCCTTGCCAGAGTTGTTAAGTGAATCGCTGTGGTTGTTAAGTCAGTAGCACGATTGCTAAGTGAACCTGGCTTCCCCATTGCCTTTGCTCATCGGCAGGTTGGAAAAGGGATTGTGGGACCCCGGGACACTGCAACCATCTTGAATAAAAACTAGTTGCCAAGCATCCAAATTTTGATCATGTCACCATGCAGATGCTGCATGAGTCATAAATGTGAAAAATGGCTGTAAGCCGCTTTTTTCTGTACCGTTGTAACTTTGAACCATCACTAAATAAACCATCATAAATCGAGGACTACTTGTAGAAACATTTTAATGTGAAAGGCCCAGTTAAGAACACAATCTCTCTTCCTCCTCATCCTCCTTCTACCCCTCTTCCTCCTCATGCCACTAACTAGATAATATTACAATATTTCATAGAGATGGGGTGATGGCAGAAATTCCTGTAAATTATTCCTGGCCCAGGGCTAGTAGCTGTCATCCCTAAACAGATCCCGCAGTGTTGTTTTCCTTGCTCATCAAAAAGCAAACCTCTGCGGGTAATCTTCCATAATCTGAGCTCCTTGAGGAGAAAAAGGTGTCCTTCGTCAGGCCTTCATGATTCAGGTCAAACAAGAGAGGGCTATGGTGGGTTGTCTAAAGCTGTCACACTGGGAAAAGGCAGGTTCACTGACATGTGGACCAGGTTAATGAAATTGGGGTTGGCGCAAAGAGCGAAAAGAGGATGTTGAAGGGAGGGAGGGAGGCCAAGAGAAGATTTTTGGAAACTGAACGTCATCTTATTTCTTTGGTGACAGAAACTGCTGGGATTCAGGGGCTTGAGGGCTATTTGTGTGCCCCTAATAATCACACACACTAGGCTTGGTGGGTTTGATATTCTTTGGCCAATTTAGCTAATGGCACTTTCTAACTTCAGAGACGTTCTCCAAACTTCATGTTGCCGATGGTCACTCCAAACTATATAGCAAGGGTTAAAGCAGAAGACGGGACATGCAGCGTTATAGCTTTATGAAAAACAAAATCAGACGTAGCCAGATAATAAGAGGAAAATGGTTCAGAGGTGGCAGATGGTCTCTGTTTTGCTTTGTGGTTTGGATTGCTTGTGATGATTGTGTACTTATTTTTCTATTTTTGTACTCGCTCGACTCTTTGTATTTTGTGGTTTGGATGCTATTTTTATTGTCACGAGCTATATAAATGTGTTACAGGCCAGCAGTTCTTTTGTGCACTAAATGTCTGAAAGAACTGTCAAGAAAAGGAAAGGAAAGCACTTAAATAGCAGTTTATGTGCGCCAGTCACATCTGCAACTGAGGTGTGACCAGTGGCATTCTGAAGGGGATCTCGTAAAACGTAAAAATAAAAGTCCTCCTTAGGATGCCCTTTTGAGAGGCTGGGCCCCAAACTCATGGACGGAGCTTTATGCCTTTATTCTTATTCAGGATGCCTGAAGGGCCTGGTCATTACATTTATTTATGCTTTGCTGTTTTAAAATCACTCCTTCATAACAACAAAAGCCACATGCTGCTATGTTCCTTTATACGTCTGTATCACTTCAAATTAGATGGGGGGGGGAATAGAACATTTTCTGGACCTAAAATCCTTGCTGCGCATTGTAAAATAGCATGCCAAAGGAAGGAGATTGTTTTAAATATAGTTAGCTTGGATGCATTCTAATTTGCACCCATTCGCCACCCTGGTAAAATGATATTTAAGGGGCATGCATAAGCGCACTAATGTGCCTACCATCCCTGTCCAAATGTCCCCATGTATTCATAAAATGTAATGTACTCATAACCATGCTTGTACATCTTATATATTCACAATCGTGTTTATTCTTTGTCTGTAATCATATACACACTTGACAAAAATAAAATAAATAAAATAAATAAATAAAATAATAAAATAATAAAATAAAAATAAAATCATAACTAACTAACTAACTAACTAGATAGATAGATAGATAGATAGATAGATAGATAGATAGATAGATAGATAGATAGATAGATAGATAGATAGATAGATAAATAAAATATATAAATCAGAGCAAAATCTCTTCCAAGTCCACTCTGATTTCGCAAACATATCTGTCTTACTATCTGAAAAGTTAGTTTTGCCATTGCCACCTTCATGGAGTCAAACCTAGTCCACAGCCTTGGAATTTCCTGTTGAATCTCCCATCCAAGTATTAATCAGGTCCAACCTTGCTTAGCTTTTCAAGGTTAACCCAACTTAGCTAACGGCCGGGAAATAGCATTGTTTAGAAAGTGACAGCCCCACTCAATGGAACATTTTGTTCATCTGTTACATGTTTAAATACATCATTCTTAAAAAGCATCTGGAGTGATAAATTGGCAGGTCCTATCACAAATCAAGAACGGTTCCCAAATACAGGGATTGGAAATCCAATGATTTAAAAAACAAAACAAAAAACAACAACCCAGAAGAGCTAAAAGCAATTTACTCAGATTCAAAGGAAACCTAGACAATCAAAGCATTTTTACATTCAGCGGAACCTGCAGGGGGCACTGGGGCTCTATTGAAATCAAAGCCCCTTTATTATTATTTCTTTTAACCCAAATGCCATCAATTGTGACTCAGCACTCCAGCATGCTCATTTCCAAAGAAATAGCAAGCTGTTTTGTGGCTCGATGTCTCCGTTTGTGGGTCTGTGCTTCCAACATATAATTACCATGATATTGCTTTTTTTTTTTTAATCACACCATCTTTCTTTATAAAAAAAAAAGTCTTCCTAGGATTGTTAATAAATACAACCAACTTTTCTACTGTCAGTTCCAGTTAAGCATCTTGCTTTTCATTTACCAGGTGCTCCTCGGGCTACACTGGAAATTACTGCGAAGTGGGCCTGTCAAGAGGAATTCCTCCTGGGACAAGTAAGCTTTGAAATGTGTTTTCCCGCTAAGCCATCACTCAGTGGCCTGAAACCTTTTAAATAAGTTTCTAAGTAGCTGCTGAAGCAACTCTTGAGTTTCAGATGCAGCTTCCCTATTATTCACTTATACTTTTTTTTTTTTTACTTCTAATAGCAGCGGTGGCTGCATTATTGACGGTCATCCTGATCATCATCATTGGCGCACTGGGCGTGGGTGCCTTTTTCAATTACAGAAGGACAGGATCCCTGCTACCTGCCCTTCCCAAACTTCCAAGGTAGGTATCGCTCGGCATGACCAGATGGATCTGGTCTCAGGGAAAAGTATTTACCAAAGCCATTGGGATTCCTGCAGGATTAAGGGTGGCTCATGATGATCTCTTTGGTCAGCAAGAAAAGCTTTCATGATTTGTCGAACACACACACATTCTCTCTCCTTCCTTCCTTCCTTCCTTCCTTCCTTCCTTCCTTCCTTCCTCCTTCCTTCCTTCCTTCCTTCCTTTCTTCCTTTCTTCCTTCCTTCCTTCCTTCCTTTCTCTCTTTCTTATCTAGCCTGCACAAATCCAGTACATACTAATTCAGACGAAAGACCCACAATATATAAGTCAAAGTACATATGAGTTGAAATGAGCTGTTCTTCTAAAGTAAGGGTGGATAACATGGAATCCCGCACTTGTGATTGACAACTTTGTGACCAGTGGTGAGGGGCAGGGGAATGAAGGTAGTAATCCAAGAAAATCCAGAGAGTGACTTGTTCCCCACTATTGTAGCAAAGGAGAGTGCAGAGAGTTCTGCTCTTTTCTTTTGTGAACTGTAAACTCACAACACACACTCTTGCTTAAGAGATGCTTGCTTGAATTCTTGCTTGCTGACTGAAGCCTTCATCAAAAACTGACTGCCAACTAGCTACCCCTGAACGGTTCTTCCTTAGGGTATTTTGGGCTATCCTATTTATTTCTTTAATCTAGCCCCAGTCTTATTTGTCTTGTCATTTCTATTCAAACTTGCTTGTCGAAGGGACAGTATATTAAAAATAGAATACATAATATAATATATTAACAATATATATGTTAAAACCTGTATTAAAATGTCTTCCTTCTCTTAAAAATACATTTGTCTTTGAAGTTTAAGTAGTCTTGTAAAATCCACTGAAAATGGCATATCCTCAGGGGAACCAAGGACCTGTCTAAGGAACATTTATTTCCATAAGGAACATTCCATACACCAGGAATGTGCACTATTTTTTTCTACCAACAGTTCAATATGCAGTTGGTCAGGCACAACAATAGAAATATTTAGTAGTATTTCCCTTTATACACAGCTAATTCAAGCATCCTTTATACCCAGAGACAGTTGACTAACAGGAGAGATCCTCTCAGCTAAGGCTTCAGTGGAGGTTTCTGAATATGGTGCCTGTTCTTTTAAAAAGAAATATATCAGTTTTAATGTTGGCATTTGATGGACAACTGTTTCTGTATCTGCTTCAAAGAACGATATACAGTATATTAACAATAGAATATATTAACAATGTATATATTAAAACTTGTCTTAAAATGTCTTCTTTCTCTTAAAAATAAATTTATCTTTGAAGTTTAAGTAGTCTTGTAAAATCCACGGAAAATGGCAATGGAGTAAGTTTCCGACCTGGGGCTGATGTGTCAATGGACATTAATGTAGCTGGTTTTGGAGCTGAATCTTCTATTGACAGAGCAATGCAAATGGTAAGACAAGTTTTTTCCTCCCCTTCTTTAAATGAAGCACGCTTAAATCTCGCCTCTTAGGAGGTGACAGCCTCTAATCTCAACCCCCATAAAAATTCGTTTTCTAAGAAATGATTTTCCGATTGGCCATCTGCCATGGCAGCATTTTGTGAGAGTGCTTATAATGTGTCTCAAAATTCTAAGTATGTAATCTGCCATCTGCCAAAGAAACTTGAAGGTCCTTGGGCTGCGGTACTGTTTTTCCAATGCAAGGGGGATGCACACCAACTCAAAATTTTGATCACACACATATGGCCTCATGTCTTGTGGTCTCCCGCTTTTCTTTTCTTGCTATTTAAAGAAGAAATATCAGTCTTACTCAGTCCTGTCAACCTTCAAAACAAGGGCTTGGTCTTGGTAGTAGCAACACTAATTCCTCTTTGGTCTTCCTCATTAGAGTTGTTAACAATGCTTCAGTTACCATGACATCTCATCAAAGGAGCTCATTTTTAAATGATATCTTGGATCTCCTTGCCAATATATAGCATCTAGTTTCCCAAGTCCACTAGAGGCTGGATGTGCACCCTGTGTTGTGTACTATCTAGTTCAGATGTGTCAAACTTGTGCCCTGTGGCCCGGATGCGGCCTGCGATGGGCCGGATGCGGCCTGCGATGGGCCGGATGCGGCCTGCGATGGGCCGGATGCGGCCTGCGATAGGCCGCAGAGTTGGCCTGCAGGACTGTCCTGGAGACAGCGAGGAACTGGCTCCTGCCACTTCAGGTCTAGCCACACCCACTTAGTCGGCCACGATGACCAAGCCATGTCCCTGCCCCCATCCCAAGGGCAAATAAACTCCTGATGCGGCTCACAACGGGATCGAGTTTGATACCCCTGGCTAGTTGGTTCCTCATTGAGCAGAAACGAAAGTCATAATATAAAACAACATTGAACTCCCTTGCCCATCTCTATACACCTAATATAACCCTTTCTCTGCCATGAGACCTAAAGAGTTTTACATTTCTGATTCATTCGCCAATTATTTTGAAGTCTGGTGAGGTACCTATTGAAATGAAATTGCTTTGGCTCTTTTATTGCCAATTATTTGTTTTTATAAGACCTTGCTTCCTCCAGCAAGGTACGTTTCTATGGCTGAGGAAGAAAAACATTTATTTCCCCCCCCCTAACAAATGATTTATGGAACGGTCAGTTTGCAGTTACTCAGGAGCAGTGATTTGATTTGATAATCTTGCCTCATTTTATTTAATAATGGCAAAGTGCCCGATACCCTGAGTATATGCCAAAAGAACCTATCATTAAAAAGAAAGAAAGCTGAAAGGTTAATCCATGCAAGATTAATATTTGCATTCCTCTTGCCCACAGTATTTCTTTTTCTGCGTATTTTATTATGTGTTGCATTAAAAAATTACAAATTAGTCAACCTTTGGCTAATCTGTATAGCTATTGTTTTCAGAATGAAAACTTTGCTTTGGAAACTGGGAAGCAGCCAATTACATTTGAGAATCCTATGTACGCAACAAAAGACACCAGAGCTGATGATGTGATCGTAGCATCTCCAACAAAAGTAAGAAGAGGTTGTTTTTTTTAATTTTCCCCCACCCCTACTCTAGTATCCATTTACGTGTCGTTTCCCCAATCCCCTTTCCTTCTAAGAATTCTGTAGTTGGTCTGTTCTTCAGTCCTATCAAATTATCTTTGACAACAGGTAACTGCTTCCAGTAGTGAAGGAAACGAAAACTTTGAGAATCCGGTATATGCTACACCTGTATCTGCTGAGGCAGCTCAGCCTTCTGCAAGTACAGAAACAATCCAGGTAACAGAAATCGATGGTACAAGGTATGGCAGAATCAGATGGGAACGAATGGGGGATGCGTTGTGGGAGGAGGGACTTATGATGGCACAGAAAAAAGTGACTTAGGACATTATTTTTTTCACACTTACAACCATTGCAGCAAGCCCAAAATTCTGATGCTTGCCAACTGACTCATATTTATGACGGTTGCATTGTCCCAGGGTCATGTGACCTTCTGACAAGCAAAGTCATTGGGGAAGCCAGATTCACTTAACAACCGTGTTACTAACTTAATAACTGTAGTGATTCACTGTGGCAAGAAAGGTCAGAAAATTCATTTAACAACTATCTTGCTTATCAGCAAACTATGGCAAGAAAGATCATAAAACGGGGAAAAACTCACTTAGCAAATGTCTCCCTTAGCAACAGACCTTTTGGGTTCAGTTGTGGTCATAAGTCAAGGACTACCTGTATTTTCCTCAGATGAAAGATTATGTCTCTTACTATGTCCATCTTAACAATATGCACATTTTCCAAGTGATGAATGTCATTTCAATGCATGTGTGATTTTTTTTTAACATATAGAAACGAAGGTACTCCATCTTAAAGAAATGCATCCTTTTGGTCTGATTATTTCTCCCTATATCCTTTCTTGCCCTCTGGATTTCACAATACTGAGCCTGATCTTACTCAAAACTGCTAAGGATAAGAATGAATACATTCCTTCTCTCCCCACTCCCACCCCCAAAAAAGAGAAATTTTAAAGAATCAGTTGCAAATTACTGATTCATCGGTACCAAATCAATTGTTAATTTCACACGATTTTTAAAAAACTATTTCAGGAATCAAAATGGAGCTTCTTTAAAAGAAAAATGAAACAAAGTACCAACTTTGAAAATCCCATCTATTCAGAGGTAAGGTCATATAGTTTCTACTTAGCAAAATAATATTAATGTTTAAATTGTTGATACTTCACAATATTCTATCCTTGATAACGAGGAATGTCATTGAGCAATGTATATAAAAGTGAAATAAGAAAAAGAGAGGTTTTTTTCTTTTTCCATATTCTTTCTTCTTCATGTGTTGCAAGTTTCTCTGTTGTTGTTATTGTTTTTGAAGAAAATGAGAGAAAAATTTCCTAAGACAACTCCTGGAATTGGTGTCATTTTTCTTCTATTCCAGGAACACCTCTCCCTCTCTCTATTTTTTTTCCCTCCCTCCCTCTCCCTTTCTCTCTCTCTCTCTCTTTCTTAGGCCCAGAATTGCCATGCATAGAGTACAATTTTATTTAGTTGGCTATACCAGGGGCCTGCAACCTTAAACGCTCAAAGAGCCATTTGGACTCATTTCCCACAGAAAAGAAAACACTGGGAGCCACAAAACCTGGCTGGGCGTGGCCAACTCGACGTCATTCACTTCCAGCAATCACATGACACACCCCCAGTCACGCCTACCTAGCCAGTCATTAGGGCAGTGTACCAGTTGTTAAAAGACACAGGGAACCACAAAACCCTTTTTACATCTCTCTCTCTCTCTCTCCCTCCCCCACTCTCTCTGTATCTCTCTATGTCTCTTTATGTCTCTTTCTCCCACCCCCTCTCTGTGTATCTCTGCCTCTGCCCGGGATGATTCTCCATCCCTCACCGTCGCCCTTACCTTCTCAGGCCCGGCGAGGAATGACTGGGAGGGGAGAGCAAGAGGCAGGGCCAGCCAGTTGTGGGATCACCCAACAGGGAGCCACAGCAGGGGGCCCAAAGAGCCGCATGTGGCTCCGGAGCTGCAGGTTGCAGACCCCTGTACTAGATAGCATTCTAGACATCTTTTTGAGATAGGAACCATGTAAGCTTTTTCTCCTTATATGATTAAATAAAAATAAGAGAATTGACTGTGGTTGAGATCACCACAGGTGAGGTGGGACGAAATAAAACCTTCTGTCCCTGTTTTACTCTTCTTCTCAAAATTAATTCTCTCTCTTGGAGAGCCTATGAGCCATTTGTGGTGGCCATGTGCAGTAACCAACTATAAGTAGGAAGAGGGTAAATAGCTTTCCTCCTGAGTAAAGTAACTAGAGTTCCGATAAAACACTGTCCTACTTTACCAAGTCTTGGGAATGCAATCTATAAATAACTGGGAGAAAGGTTCTTTATAAAAAAAAATTCAAAAGTGCAGAACAAAGAGCCTTTCTCAAACACATTTTCTGGCTATATCCATATGTTTGGATTTATATAGTTCTCTGATTGCAGGAGTCTTTACTGTGCTACCCAGTATAAGCTTCTAAGAAACAAAAATATTATATATTGACAGTGACAAGTGGCTGGTTGCATTATTATTTTAAGGCAGCTCTAACATTTCCCTACAGACACACACACACACACACACACACACACACACTTCTCAGATGAGGCACATGGATAGCCTACAGGGTTCCTCCTAGAATAATTCCACTTAGACCCTTGTGTAAATATACCCCTTCTCGGATTCAAGATTCCCATAGCCTACAACATCCCATCAGAATGGATCTTAGCCAGAAGGACCTGGTCTGTCTTTGGGGAGAAAAAGATCTCCATAGCTATTCAGTCTAAGCCAGCACCAACCCATCTCTTCTGTTTTACATTTCCTGCCCTCCCACAGTTGCTCCTAAAAGCAGATTTTCCTTTAGCCTATTTGAGGTTGCACTATCTTTGTTTGCTGGCCACGATATTTCTTCTTGCATGGAGCAGCATCTTAGAGCAAAGAAGAGAACATTTGTTTGGGAAGGGAACTATTAGTCTAAGTAGATGCAGATGCAGCTACTTCAGCAATACCTCAGTACAATGTGTGTGTCAACCTTAACATGACTCATAAGGGTAGAAATGCCAATAAGTATTCCTCTGAGAAGCCCATGCGAATTTTACTATTGGCTTCTGTGGGAACAAACCATCAAAAGAGCAACTTCTGCTTTTCACTATAATGCAAGTTTTGGTCCCTATTGGGTGGTTTCTTGGATTTCTTACTGCCACCAACCTTCATATTCCACAACAAGGATAAATTTCAAAGATTATAAAATCCCCTCATCCCCTTCATGTGGCCCTCAAGTGCCCTTTTTGTGGCAATCTGATCATCACTGTTCAAAATGGAATGCAGAGTTTATTTCCATTTTGTGTGATGCAAAACAGAGGAAAGCTAACATACTGTAAATCCTAAACTAAACAGAGCACAAAGAAGGAACAATCCAAACAACTCTGCTTAAACAACTCTGCTTATGTAAGTTGTGCCTCCCTTTGTAACCCTCAGATCTCCAAAACGGTCTATGCAGCCTTCAAAACATCCCACCCCATCCCTAAATTGTATCAAAGCAGGATCACTCAAGGAATGTTCACATTTATTAGACATAATGCTTACATCGAGTGACATGTGTTCTAGTTAATCGAAATTCCTCAGTTTTTCTCTTTATTGTTGGAGTCTTCTGTAATGTCACAGAGCACCAGAGCTCCCTATTCAGCCTTTAAGTCCAATATTGACAAAAGGACTAACATAATAATTATGCCCTCACTTCCAATTCTTTGAACAACATTTTACCAAACTATTACAACTGAGGCTTTACTGGACACTGACAGCTTTCTCTAGTGCTCATATTTGAACAACACATCGACTCTGAAGGATATCTTCACAAAAGGAGGGTATTTTGCGATTCTAGAAGATCTATTGAGAACAACTGCAACAATCCACTGATTATCCTCTTGACTAAGCCCAATCTTAGATCAAGAATTATGGGATTCAGAGCTACCCTAAGGAGATGGCATCTCGAATAATGAATTTGGGAAATCAAAAAGCATCCCCAATGGTAGGAAGCAAAAAAAATGTCCATAACAATAGAGACAGAAAGTTCTGCCAACTGATCACTGTCCTACTGATTGGGCAGTATAACTGCCCTAGGCATTTGGCAGGAAACAATATTTCAGGACTTGGCAAGTGAATAGTGTTTCCTTATCCTGCAGAAAAGCAATATACAAATGTTCACAGTAGACATTCTAAATATGCAAATTCCACCTAACTTCTCAGATTGACTTGTAATGTATTGTAATGTATTTATCATTATAAATAGTCCAGTCCATATGACCCATCACTGAGAGTTTCAGACAACTTTACAAGCATCAGAGACAACTGAAGCATTTTCTCTCTTGTTTTCACTCACACTACCTCTCCAGATATCATCGTTCTGCTTCCATTCTGGCCCAAAGAAATGCAGCCTTGGAAAAGGTCCACCTGTTTCATGATCCTTGTTATAACCCTCTTCAGGGAATCCAGATCAAGACAGAAGGCTGGGAGGAAGATCATACTGTATACAAAAGGTCCGAAGTACAATCCTGGAGTTGTTCAGATCATGCAAGACTGCCTCAGCTCTGAGAAAACCAGTAGGTTTGTTATAGATGACACCAATAAAGGAGAATATTTGTAGTTCAGGGTTGAAATGAGGAATGCTTGGTGCTCTCTAAGCTTAGTTGTTCCCTTGTAGACATTTCATTACCCAAACTAACAGTGCTAACAAACATCTGCAAAAAAACATCCAAACTCAGGAAGCACCAAGGACCCCTCACAGACAATAGCATGTATTGATGAAAGCAGATTCATTGGTTTAACTTCTCACAAGTTGTCTTCAGTATTCTCTCATCAGCACACTGCTAACAGACAATAACTTTCATGAAGAAGCATCATATAATTTGGTGGTGGTACAAGTAATAATAATAATTTTTAATTATAACTTAAATAATAAAGGGAGAATGTATTAAACCTGTGGTTCTCAACCTGTGGTCTACGGACAGGGCGAGGGGCGATGTCATCACAGGGGGTCCACGAAAGCTTGAAGAAATGTTATGATTTGAAACTTGAGTTAAGTCTTGGAGGTCCGTGGCCACAGTCTGTGGCCACAAAAGGTATTTAAACGGGTTTGTTGGTGAAGGAAAGGTAGAGAACCACTGTTTTGGACAATTGAAAAGCAATAGAAATTCCTGTACAAATCAGAAAAAGCAATAAAATCACAGCACAACACATTGCAGAATATACTGTGTGAAGATAGAAAAGCAAGTAGGAAAATAAAACTGGAAACTGTAGGGAACTTCAGTAAAAGTTGCTTAGCGATTTGTGACCAAAATCACATCCTGGGGCTAAAGAATTCGTTCTGTTGGTGATTCCTGTAAACCTGCTTTTTCCAGGCAAATGCCACTCAGCCGCAAAGCTACAATAACTAGTATGTTCCTGAGATTGTGCATAGAGACCCTATTAAATATGAACTGTCTTTAGGTGGGGCTGCATAAATACAGGCCTTGTTAACAGGACCATGTCAGAGAAAAGTTTATGAGTGCTTGTTATACGGCCCAACCAGAAAGAAAATTAGCAAAACTTTCCCAGAGGGTTTTTTCCCCCCTCACCCTCTAGTGGTAAAATTTCAGGAAAGACAAATGAAATCTATCAGTATTTACCCTGCAGGGCTGACAACTTTTACAAAAATCTAATGTGTAAAGTACTTAGTTTTCATGGCTGCATGTTGATAAAATAAAGCACACTTGTTGATTTTGATGCATCAAGTTGCTGTCAAGGGAATCAAGGCATGGCACAACCTGCTGATTTTGGATCAGTTGGCAATCTTATCTGATTTGTATGCTTGTTTGACATGTTTTTTTTCTGGGTTGATTATATTGTATGTATATTACTAGAAAACATCCTTGCAGAAATGTACAGTGCACATTCTGATATTTCTGAATTGCATGCAATTCAGCTCTCCTCCCTCCCCAACCCCATGCAAAAAAAAAAAACACCACCCCACACACACTATTTCAACTCATAACTTTTGCACTCTTGATTTGGAGTATACTCCACACACCTGCACAATACTGAAGCCAAAATCTCCTGCCTGTCATTTTTTCTCTCTTATCTATCTCCCTGCTCTTCACTTACACCTAACCGTGATATAAACTGCCCAGGAGAAAATGACTCACAATTTAAAGCAGTTCAATGGATTTTTAGTAACCCCTACCTCTTTAAAGAATGTGGATCTCAGTCCAAAGATCTCCCTTTGAGATTTAGGGACTTGTAATCAATCTAGCAAGTGCAGAATGAAATGGTCAGGCTGATCTAAGGCTGCTAGTCCCTGCAACTATCTCGTTCTTGCACAACACCACAGCGTCCTCCAGATTTAATCAACGCAGCAGAAAAAAAGTGAAAGAATCAAGATTAGGTCAAAAAGATAATAGAGATAAAACCATAAAGGGATTCACCCAAGTGCAGAAAGGCAGATTAAAAGAAAGGCGAATTTTGGAACTGGGAAGCAAGTGGAGGATCCCATCCGTCGACGGCCTCTAGATCCCTTCGCTTGCTCAGCCTCAGTTCCCCGTCTGCGAAATGGAACCATCAGCGTCCCTATCGCCGAGGCTGAACCGACGGCAAAACAAAAACAAAAACCCAGAGAAAGGCTTAAAAGGAACCGCAAAGGCGTCTCCCTTTACCTTTATAGGAGAGGCGGAGGCGAGGCACGCGGCCCTTGGCAGCCTCGCAGACGGCGACGAGGTCCCAGCTGAGCCACCACCACATTCCCAGGCCGGCGAAAAGGGCTCCCGGGCGCTGCATAGCCCCTCACTTGCCGGGCTGGGTAGCACCAGCGGCCCCTCCAGAAGTTCTTTCAAACTCCGTGGGCTTTTGTCCCGAGCCCCGCAGTCTTTCCGAGGCCAGCTGCCTAGGGGAGGCTCCAGAAGCCGGCTCGCTCGCCCGCCCTCAAGCGCGCCTTGCTCTTCAGCTGGACGCCGCCGCCGCCGCGCATTTCCCCCCCGAAGTTCTGCACGCGAGGGCTCCACCCAGCTTCTAGCGCCGGAGACTGCCGGAGCCCGAGAGCCGAGAAGGAAAAGGCCGGAGGGAAGCGCGCTCCGTCTCCAAGCCCAAGACTCCCCCACGGCAGCTGCCCTTCTCCGCGGCGGATGGGCAAGGGGAAGCGGGCAGGCTATAGCTCGGAGCTCAAGAAACACCCTCTGGGCAGCGGCCGGGTCTGGATCAGCCCTCTGGAATTCTGCCCACTTTCTGCCTACTTTCTCCTCCGCTGGACCCCAAAGTTCAAGTCCTCCCTGCTGGAGGAATTTCACTTACGGCCTCCGGTCTATTTGCCAGTTAGGGGGTCTGGGGTTGATCCTTGCCAATTTGGGTGGTGGGAGAGCCGGGGTGGGATGTCAAGGAGAAAAAGGAAAAAGAGAGACAGTCAAATTTGACTGGGTTGTTTGCTGATGGCTTTGTCTTCAGCTGGAAGGGAAAAGAGGTGAGGGCACCAGTAGCCAGGTGAATGGACCCAGCTGCAGTGGCATGGGGGCACTCTTGGATGATGTGAAGGAGCAGGTTCAGGATGGACCATCATGGATAAAATCTAACTGCGTGGTCCCTTAGAGTGGCATATAATCACTTAATACATGCCTGCCATAGTCTTTCTGTCCTAAAGAATGCCCTTTGTTGCCCTCGAAGACTATTGACTCCAGCCAAAAGAGAAGATTCTAGGGCTGATCCAAGTCTTCCGGCTGCTAAAGGACATTTGGATTGCGGCTTTGGGTTCCTTTGCATGAGTACCAAGGGCTGCACAATTATTATTTTTAAAAGGGATGGTGCACATAAATGTGCTGACAAGCATTGTTAACACCAAGCAAGGTAGTCATAGGTACGTCCTGGTTATCCCAGCCAAAGAACAGATCTACCAACAGTTATAGTCCTATAGCTTTGTAGAGTGTTGCAAGTTCACACTTTGTGCTAAACCAATCATTAAGATGTATTATTCCTGCTTGACAGCTTGGGGGAAGTTGGGGGATTTCCAGTAAACCACAATTAAGCAAATCGGGTCTTAGGTCAATGGATTAATCCAGGCAACAGTTCCTTATTTCCAAGTAAGCAAAGGCCAACATTGTATGGTGTACTTTGTTTTGTAGACTGCAACATAGGATGGAATCATACAGTTGGGGAGGGTCACTGAAGACTTCTGAGGCCAACGTTCTACTTAGTACAAGAATCCAAATCCAATAAATTGTCAAGAATGCATGAAGGCATCTCAAACGAATGTTGGAAATGTAAATGTAAAGAAGGGACTTTTTATCATCTATGGTGGATGTGTGATAAAGCAAAGAAATATTGGAGTACGATTCATATCCTAATACAGAAAATTCTTAAAGTGAATATAGAAAGAAAACCAGAGAGTTTTCTTTTGGGTTTAATGGAACAAGCCTGGGGAGGGTGAAAATGCCCCTGTGCTCTGATGCAGGAGTCCCAGTAGGCCACGCCTACCCAGCAACCGGGCAGAGAATGGGTTGCTGAATTTTTTCAATCCCACCCCTGGTCTAGAGCTCATTGATTCTTGAGGAATTACCATCTTTGGTTCTGGATGGGGTTTGAGAGTTGCAAGTCCAGGAGACCAAGTTAATAATCTGGGGATTCTCCTGGACTCGCAACTCTAGCTCTCAAAGAGCAAATGCTGGTAATGGTCAGGAGAGCCTTTACACAACTGCATGTTATATGCCAGTTATACCCATCCCTGGACCAACAGAACTTCTCATAATCACTCCATTCCTTACTGTCTCCCATGTGAACTATTATAATGTACTCTGCGTGAAGCAGCCCTTGAAGAGCATTCTGAAACTTCCGTTGGCATCTACTACGCTCAAAATGGATTGGCCCACATGATGTTATGCAAGTCCAAGCATGCACACCCATCTCCTCTTTTGCAGGAGCTGCACCAATTACCAATTTGCTTCAGGGTGCTATTCAAAGTACTGGTTATCCCCGCCACCTATCTCCGCCACCTGGAATGGGCCGAAAATGGGATGCACGGAGGCAGAAAATGGGGTGCATGGGGGCTGTGAGAGGTGGCAGTGACGATAGGTGGCAGCAGCAATGGGCGGCGGCGGCACCAATGGGAGACGGTGATCCCCGCAGCTTGGAACAGCTGATTGGAGATATTCTGGGAGGCAGATTCAACCGCCAATAGCTGCTGGTGCTAAATCAGGCTGTGCTGAAGCTGACCACGCTGTTTGCTGTTTGCTGCAAGGAGGCAAATTGTTGGGAAGTAGAGGCCGGTGGGTGGGGACCAATGGGTGGGCAGGGCTTTGTCAACATTCAATGTACAGACATTTCCAGCCAGTTTTTTTGGGAGGGAAGTGCATCTTATACTCCAAAAAATACAGTACATCTATCTGGCTTACCAAAGGAGGAAGGCAGAGCATGTTGTAGGTCCCCACAATCAACTACATCTGGTTGGACCTAGGAAAAGGGTCTTTTCTGTGGAACTTCATTCCCACAGAAATAAGATTGACTTCCACCTTGTTGCTTTTGTGCAAGTCCATGATTTTTAACTGTGGATTTTTAATGTTGCATGCTGCCCAGAGTCACTATGTGTGAGTTGAGCAACTATCGAAGAAAGGAAGGAAGGAAGGAAGGAAGGAGTCATTCTTTATTTGCTTATGGATGGATCACTTGGGTCTTTTGACAGTCCATGGTACTCAGATAGTAGCTATCTGATATATAATTCATTCTTTTCTCTCCTTTCAATCAGTCTCCTTTCACAGCAGTACACTATGATTGGAAAGACCATAGCATTAATTACTCTGTTCTGTGTTCTCAAGTTCTTCATGTTCAACTCACTAAGCCTGTGCAAAGTGAGTAGATTTCAGTGCTACACTCAGGGTCATGGAGGGAACAGAATTCATTTCGCTAAAGCAAAATGAACTTCAAATTCACTGTCAGAAAGTAATTTGGGTGGCAGCAAATTGCTTCAAGACAGTCAGGAGGCGAATCTTCTCAGATTTCTTTCCCAGTGCTGCCCAGAATGTTCCCAGCTGAGGCAACTTTGGGATGGCCCACAGCACACACCACAGTCATCCAGCCCACATGTGATGCTGTGATATGTACTCTGCCTTATATGCTTGCATCCTGCACCTGACCGAGTCTCCAATTATGGATTTTGAGTCATGAGATAATACATGTTTTGTTTTTTGTCTGACTTCCACCCTAGAGTTAGAGACCCAGAGTTTCCCAGGGCAAAAATGTTAATTATAACAACAAACAGTTGTACAGCTCCAACTTAGACTGAAAGGACAAAAGTTAATATCCATTAAGCTACGGAAAAAACAAATATCATATATAATTGCTGCAGGCATACAGTGGATATTTGGGCTGGGGCAGTAAACCATATGTATGTGTCTTATTTTTTATTCAGGTAAGACAGAAAGAATAAAAATTCCATGATATTTTCCCAAGCAATAATAATCTCTTGATATCTACCCAATATTAGCGGACCAGAGGAATGCTGTTGATATAATTTACTTGGACTTCAGTAAGGCATTTGATAAAGTAGACCATAACCTACTAC
>JANHFT010001517.1:326633-343345 GCA_032467955.1 Pseudoxenodon macrops
ATCAGGTTGACCTCCGGGGTTGGGGTAGGTGTACCTCGGGGGGGGGCTGTGGCCCGAGTGCTCTGCCAGTGAAAACAGGCTCCCAACTTGAGCTCTGTTTTTGGCTGTGATGGCCTCCTGCAGCCCTTTGCCAATGAAAACGGAGGGCCCCCCCTGAGCTTTGTTTTGGCTGGCGGAGGGTTGGAGGCCACATGCATCCCTCCTGAGCTCCATTTTCACTGGCAGAGACACCGTGGGCTAGACCTTCGCTGTTTCCAGGACAGCCCTGTAGCCCAGATCTAAGCACCCTGTGGGCTGGATCCAGCATGCGGGCCTTGAGTTTGACACCCCTGCTCTAGACTAAAATACAAAATTAATCAAAGAGACTGACAGAGAAGAAACATATTATAACACGTAAGGCCTCTTTTGAATGTCAGAACTAGCTCGAACGTATAAGGTTTCCACATAGGGTTACCACACATCTGGCAAAAGAAAAATATATTCTCCTTTTTACTCTCATATCCTTTGACTGGCAGATACAGCCTTAACAATCAAATATTGTCTGGCTTTTTGAATATCTCTTCCTGAGCAGTCTTTCTCTGAGATACTGTGTTTCCCTAAAAAGTGCTAAGACAAATTAATAAGCTGAGTTCTTTGACCTTACTGTCCTCATTTAAACCACCACTCCTTCAGCAACTATTTGTACTTGTGACACCCCTGAACGAATGGTAGTTACAAACTGGTCTTCAAAGTTCAGGTGGTCACAACGCCCTCGTGGTCACATGATCCCGACTTGGGATTCTTGGCAAGTGGGACAGATTTCTGACTGCTGCAGTGTCTTATGGTCACAATTGTTATTTGTAACTTTCTATGCCAGCTTCCCACAAGGAAATGCAAGTTTTGGAAGCTGGCAGAAGGTCAGATGTCACAATCCAATGTGAAATCCTCACTTAACAAAGGTACCCAGGGACTGTGGAAACTGCTGGCACTAAGCAGCAGTCATTCTTTATGACTACTTCACTTAGCAATGGAAATTCTGGCCCCAATTATCTAGTTAAGTAAAGACTACCGGTACCAGTAATTAGTTGATTGGCACCCTTCTGCCAATCAGGCTGCCAATCAACTTAGCAAGCCGTAGTCAGTTACACTTTGAAGACTCCTTTTGCCTCTTAATAGGCTCTAGCAAATTTCCTACCATTGAAAAACCAGTCTTGTCGATGTAGGCCTTTAGTTTTTCACTGTAACTTTTGTTGCGGATAATTAAAGACAATTAAACATTTACTATGTCTTTTTTTCGCTCCGTTTGTCTTCCTTTCCAATTTTCTGTGTTGTCCGCCTTTTCAGATATCTGGTAGTCTTTCTTCCAGATAAATAATATCATTCCTGGTCAATCCTTTTGTGTTTTCAACAAGATGGTTTTTGGCAAAGAGATTGTACAGAGAGTAAGAAAACTTTGTATATTACCAGGAATGTAGAAATACATTCTGATATATACCCAATCTAGGGTTAACTTTGTCTTGCTGATCAGTCTGACATTAGCAGGTTTTTCCATAGCATATATGTGAACTATACAGCACATCTCCTTCTCTTAAAGATTACAGTTTTCCATCTTTTAGTTTGCTGTAATTAAAGAGAGCTTCACCTGCGTATAGATTTATTGGGAGATTCCTACATCTGGTAGAAACTCAGGGTGAATTATCACTACTGTAGATCAGGTTTATTGGCTGGAACTCTTAAAACTTAAGCCTTTACAACAGGGAATGTAAACACACCAGCTGTTGTACAAGATACTACTTTGCTACTTAAGACAAGGTAATGGAATACCAAAAAGAGACATCTGAATTACTTATCATGAAAAAGGCATTACCATCAATTTCTGAATCCCCCTTCCAAAAAAGTAGCAAACTCCACAACGTTTGCATGTAAAGCAATTTGAAACGATTTATCATATAGTGTTAAAAATGTTACAGACACTAATTCTCTCCCTCTCTACATTTTTCCTTATCGGTGTACCATCCAGTAAATATACTACTTTAACAAAATACTGTATTTATATGCTACCTCAATTACATACTTTAAAGACAAAGGAAAGTTATTATTTTCACTAAACGGAAAGGGTCAGGACTTAAGTTCTCCAAGGCTAGGCAAATTAACCAATAGCACGAAAGTTGTAAAATAACGTTACGGTTACTTCATACCTCTTCAACTGGCTGACACAAAATTACAAAACCAGTCCAAAGTTTTCTTGCTAATTCACGGTAAAAACCTCTTTCACCATCATAACTACAAAGAGGGAATTTATTATTTCTAGAGAGAGAGAATAATATATTCCTGGCACAGAAATGTTTATGGATGATATTTGGATTTTTAGGGAAGATTGATACAGATTTGTTCATTAACCTGTTCATTAATATTTTTGCAAGTCATTTGACTCCATCTTTTGGAGAAGTAATTACACATAACTATCATAGAGTTAAAAACATAATCAGTCTTTGTACAGCATGTCAATCTTACAATTAATTTGTAAGATTTCAGCATGTTCCTTTTCAGAAATATATTTTCACATTCATAAAATTTGTTTGCATTACCTAGAATGTGATTGTGAAAGAAAGAATATGGCCAACTAGAAAAAAATGTGTGATGGATAGAGAATATACAATATTTATCTGATATATTGTGTGATTAATAAACATATTAAACTGTGCAAAACTGATGCTGTAGTTTATCTGATTGCCTGCAATTAGTTTTAGTAGTATAATGTTTTAGTTAATAAATGAACATAATGCCATTTTTCCTATTTTTTTCTGTACAATAAATTCTGTTTATAGCTTCCAAAGGTGTTGAGTATCATTCTCTTTTCCAATTAATTATTGAATTTCCCTTGAATTTGTTTTGGTTTACATTCATAGTAACCCCAGTTTCACTCTACTGTTTATTTCAATTAACAAATAAGTCATTACAACTGTAAGCCATTTCCTGATCCAACTTCAGAATGAAAGTCACTCTCTTGATAGCTTCCTCTATGATTAAATCTATTGTCAGAGTTTCATATCAATTACAGAAGTACTCACAGTATAGTCATCAATAATATAGTAATCTACCAATATCCATAAACCTTTTGTTTCCTTTCTCCAGGATTCGTAATTTTTGCCCCAGTTCAGGAAAGGGAGTGTAAGAATGACAGAATTAACTGGGTGTGTAAAATAGATGAGAAGATATATTGATTTCATCTTCACTTGTTGCTTTGGCGTGTTGAAAAGGTGTAATCCACATTTAGCACTTACTAATATTTCACTTTAACCCAACACAATGTCAGTAATATGTTTGAAAAATCATCAGTAAAATTATTTTAAACCCAATTTGGGCATTTAGGCTTTTTTTTTTTAAATGAACCACTCACTGGGTTGGGCAGTGAGCAAGCAGAAACAGAGTTAAGATAGGAGTGACTAATAACAAGATCAGGTAATAGAAGCTTCAGATAAGCCAAACTGAGGTTTTGTTCATGCATGATGAAGCATTTTTTAACCAGAGTTTATAACCACTTCCTCAGCTTGCAGCAGAACAAGTTTGAGAAACCGATTCTTGTCTGAAAGCAAGAACTGGTCTTCAGAAAGTGCAAAAATTCACTATTTTAGCCATTTAGGACATTAATACCATTGAACATATTCAGAGGTGGGTTCTGAATCTTCTTACTGCCGGTTCGCTTAGGGTCGCGCCTCAAGTGCGCGCGGCAGTCAAAAACTAGCTTCTGCGCATGCGCAGAAGCAAAATCCAAGATGGTGGCACCCACGGAGACACCAACAGAACCGGCTCCGTGATGTCATCGCAGAGTTACTACCAGTTCTATAGAACCGGATAGAACCGGTAGGAACCCACTTCTGAACATATTCCAATGTGTGTGTCAATACTTTTTGGATGTGTATCAAACTACAGTAGATATATCAATGCTTTTTGTCTACATGTATTCAATTTATAAAACCAACCTCCTTATCTGATCTTTAAATTACAGTAATAAATGGAATTCCTCCACTATTTCTTACAAATAATTCTACTACACTAGTACATGGACTTGTATTTGCTAAGATTTCCTCAAGCCAAATATAATAACTAGTAGCTACATAAGTCCATACAGATCATTTTCTTGGCAACAAAACCAAATTGATTTGCCATTGCATTTTTCTAGGATTCTTCTCTTTCTCCTTCTCCTTTTCCTTCTCCTTCATTTTTCCAGTCTATTTTTCAGCACTGGGATTTCTGGGACTGGTCATCCATAAAAGTAATAGACAAATTGAACCCTTTATAATTTTATAAGATCAGTTAGATTTGGCTAGGGGCTACCATATGTTGTATGGCTTGTAATTGACACATAGTTTTAAAATTTATTACAGTTATTGCACCCAAATAATTTTAGAAATGTACAGAAGGTAATCTCAGTTAAAATAAAAGCATTTCTTTCATGAGTCTTTAGATGTACATACAATGTAAGTATAGAAAGTCCTCATGTCACACAATTACATTTCTCTTAAATCATGTTTTGTCTTGTGCATGATCATCAAAAACATCCTGTAAACGTCCTGTAAATATATGTAAGATGTAAGTATGAACATCTTATATACATGTATGTATATATAAGATGTAAGTAACATTTGGCAAAAAGTGTATATTTATTTGAAACATTTTGACTCCTCTATCCAACTCGCAGATACAAAAATAGAAATGTCTCAAAATGAATGAGAACTAATGGCAACCAGAAATAGAAACAATTAGAAACAAGCAAACCAGAAAACAAAATACAAACAAATTAAAATCCATTATGGCTGTAAACTCAATAGCAACATTAGGTTATGATAAAAAGGATTCCATCATTAACTTCCACAATATCAGAAATAGCAATGGAAACAAATAAAGTGAACAATCTATTAAGTGGAAAAATCTTGATCAATAACTGAAAAATAAATATAGCACCGATTCAGTGCCTTTGCCATACAGATTTAGAAATATTAATAGCAAGATTTTGCTTTCTTTTGTTCAATGATGTCTGATTCTTGGACACTGCCTGGACAATTCCCTGCAGTTTTCTTCACAAGGTTTTTCTAAAGTGGCTTTGCCATTGTTCCTTCCTAGGGCTGAGACGGCACCTGGCCGATAGTCATCCCAGGGGCCTTGGCGTCCAAGGTGGGACTGGAACTCAGAGTCTCCTGGTTTCCAGCCTAATGTTTTAACCACTGCACCAAACTGACTCTTAATAGCAAAGTAAGTAAGTCAGCCTCTTCTCATTGGTCCTACCCTCAGCCTGTCACATTTGAAACACATTCTGGATATCAAATCTGAAATGATCCTAGGTTTAGGGCAACACATGGGAAGTAAATGAATGAATACTCACCAAGAATGGTTATTGCTCTTTGATCAAATGTTAACAATAAATACAACAGGTAACAAACGCTATTGAAATTCGTATGACACAATGTACACAATAAATGAATCGTGCCTGAAAATCACATACAATATTTGAAGGACGTGCCGGTACAATTACATGCACCACGACAATGTGGACTTCTTCCCCCGGAACTGAGGTGGAGATGAAGAAAGGATTTCTTTTCCTCAGGATCCAATCCTTCTCCACAACTTCATATGTCTCTTTCAGCTACCTTGTGCAAATTACAATTCAGCTCTTCAATACTCTCTAGAGCACTAAAAAGTGACTAGGTGCAAGGCGCAGAATGACCTATGTGGAATTTCACCACTTCTAAACCCATGTACCTTTGATGTAGTCTTTTAATGACCCCATAATCCCTTACATCGGGGAGAGTCAGGGCAACTGAATGGAGCTGAGTGTTCACTGGCCAGATGCCCTTCCTGTCGCCAATGCAGAGTTCGCAGCAGATAATTACTCATTGTGCCCAGAGACAGAAACCTCCTGATTGTGAGGTGAGAGCGCCACCTCTAGGCCACTGCACCACTCATAAACCCATGTATCTTTGATCAACCAGTTAAATTCAAGAAAAGGTTATAAGTAGCATGTCCCCATGGCATTCTATAATTTATTCTCCTGATGGATATTCTTATTATGTGGATAAGAAAGATAAAATGGACAATTCAAGCTGCAAATTGTTCTACCATACCCCCTTATTCACTTTCTACATAAGAAACATGACAGCTGTGTTAGATTTAGGATGTTGGTCCATCTATCTGTTGACTGCCTTTCGTTGACCATGTTGAAGCATCAGTCAAGACTATCCTTGTATAAAAGATATATTAACTTCTTTAAAACTGACCGGGAGGGCCAAATGGCAAGAACGATGGTGCCTCCCTTGCTTTCAGGAGTAGGCCATCCTGCAGGAGTAGGCCTCATCCACCTCTTATTTATATGATTCCAGTGCCGGTTTTTTCTAACATTTTGATTCACAGAGGTGATGCAGAGGTGAGCAGCAAGCTTAGGTTAGTGCTGTTGTGATGTGTTTGCAATGCTTCCTGAAAAGCGCTTGAAGGGATTCAATAAATATGAAATGCTAAACCACGGCTTATTTTAACCACAATCTTCTGAAAATGCCACAACTTGTTAAGATCACACCACATGCTAAATTAAAAACAAATCACAGTCTAGTTTCGGGTAATAGATAAATGTAGCCCCTGTCTTCACTGAGCCACAGAACTAGTTTCTGTTTTTAATTCAAAGAAGCTTGACCAAAATGTTCTTGCTTTCCCAGCTCAAAATGGAAGAGTGCAAAGCAAATTCAAGTCGCTTTTGCTCGTTAGACATATGCAATTACTATGTCATAGGAACACCCAATTGTTTGCAAAATCTGTTATTGCCCATACCAACGGACATTGTGTCTCTGAACTCTTAACCGGAAAGATGCTTAGATTAAACTTGAGATTTTTCAGCATGTGTTCAGTCGTGACTCTAAGTTCATCCATTGTGGGCTCCTGAGATGTCACTGAACTTCTATTCCCAACAGCTTCAGCCAGTAGAATCTTTTTATAAAAGGCATGAGGCTGAATCAAGCCAGCATTCAACCGAATGGCTTCCTAACATCTCAGAAGATGCTTCATCTGAACCAGGGCAGCAGGGGAATAGTTCTAATCACAGAGGCTCAACCCAGAGGGAAGGGACACACAGGAAGCAAGATTTCTCAGTCTTCAGACATTTGAAGGAAAAGTTACCTCAGTAAAGAGAGGTTACTTACATATTCATGGGCATTACAGGTAGTCGTCGACTTACAACCGTTGAATTAGTGACTGTTCAAAGTTACAACAGCACTGAAAAAAGTGACTTATGACCATTTTTCAGAGTTACAGCTTGCTGTGATCAAAATTCAGATGCTTGGCAACTGATTTATATTGATGACAGCTTCTGTGTCCTAGGCTCATGTGATCACCTTTGTCCAGCTTCCATCAAGACAGGTCAATGGGGAAACCAAATTCACTTAACAACCAGGTTATTAACTCAACAACTGCAGTGATTCGCTTAACAACTGTGTCAAGAAAGGTCATAAAATGGGTCAAAACTCGCTTAACAAATGTCCCACTTAACAACAGAAATTTTGGACTCAATTGTGGTTGTAAGTCAAGGACTACCTGTATATCTTTCAGTTGTTCCTTGGGTTAGTCTCTTGATCTCTGGGCAATAATTCCAATAATCCGAGAATTCAATCCTCTGCAAAGGGCTTAAACTGCCACTATGTGGGTCTCCCTCCCTCTCAATTTCTCTCTGTCTGTCTGTCTGTCTGTCTGTCTGTCTGTCTGTCTGTCTGTCTGTCTCTCTCTCTCTCTCTCTCTCTCTCTCTCACACACACACACACACACACATAAAGGGTGAACAAGGATTTTGTTTTGCTTCTGTAGCGCTCTTGCAAATCACCAATTTTTGCAAAGCACATAGTTAGTATTTTTAACTCCCTTTGCGCTTTGTTTTTCTTCTAATGAGCTCTTAAAATACACAATCATTTCACTGTCCTGCGATAGTAGTTTTTTCCAAGTTTTGACTGATCGATTGCCTAAGATGTGCTTTTGTCAGCAAATGCTAGTTCAGCCGTAACAACCATCGGACAATACAAACCCTATTACTGTCTTAATGTCAGCAAGAAACGGGCTCACCCACACTACTGGATGCTTGTTTGCCTGAACATTGGAGTATTTATCTTCATTATTTAAGCAAGCACAGCTTTTGAAGCCGGTACGTGAATTGGTAGTTTGAACTGGGTAACAAACAATGGTCACCGATTAGTCAGTCCTTGTCCTGAGCCAACAGGTTGGGGTTCCCTTGGAAACACCAAGGAAACAAAGGAGGAGATCTTATTCTGAGTTTGGATTAAATAGCTTAACTTTGTTCCTCATGAGTATGAAGTCCTGGATAAAGATGGGCATCTTTGAGAGAGGAATCCAAAGGAATTTGGCATCTGTCCCTACGGTGTAATAAGCCTTTGGATGTTTGCTCATTAGGGCATGTTCCATGCACCTCACAACCAGTGACAGGTCTGAATTCTGGCACAGCTTGGCTAATTTTTCTTTCTTTATTGCATCTAGGGAAAGAAGAAAAGGGACAGGAGAATATTTTCAGTAATAGGATTCAAGTCTCTTGATTAAGTAGTTTGGTTACGATTCTAACATATAAAGCTGTAAAGAGAAATTGCATTGGATTGTGACATTTAAGTACATACAGATACATACAGTACTAATACAGCTAACAAGATCTGACTGATTAACGCATGGTTTTGTCCTCTTAATCTACAAAAAATACTGATAGTATGATAGGGCAAGAGGGAGAAAGATAATTTGTACAATTCACACACACACACACATAAACAAATTGGCTCATTCCTTGCAGCTGAGGAAAATGACTGATGCCGTATTTCGGCAGGGCCCTCACTAGTGATTTATAGCATCTTCTGGCAACTTCTAGGTACAGTTGTGCTGATACTACAATAATAAAAATAGGGTTATACTGAGGCAATGATGATTGATGATAGATGACAGTACTGGAGAAGATGATGTGAATTATTACAAAAGCGGCCTTACTGGCAGTTTTGTGACTTGTGGACTTCAACTCCCAGGATTCCGGAGCCAGCCATGAAGTCTACAAATCATAAAGGGGCCATAATTCCCCCACTTCCAATCTAGATAATTTTGAAGCCTGGAATTCATGGAGCTGAAGTCCACAATTCTGAAATCCTTAAGAAAGCTGAAAAAGATTGCTTCAGAGAAATACAGAGTGGGCACCTGTGGCAATAACTATCTACATGGTGGCGCAGTGGTTAGAGTGCAGTACTGCAGGCTACTTCTGCTGGCTGACAGCTGCCTGCAATTTGGCAGTTCGAATCTCACCAGGCTCAAGGTTGACTCAGCCTTCCAATCCTTCTGAGGTGGGTAAAATGAGGACCCAGATTGTTGGGGACAATAGGCTGACTCTGTAAAGCCGCTTAGAGAGGGCTGTAAAGCACTGTGAAATGGTATATAAGTGCTATTTCTAGTGCTACATGGCCAGCCTGCTATTCAAAATGTGAGCTATTTTTAAAATAAAAATAGCTTGCCATGAATAGCCTCAACCTAGATGCTAGTGATGATCCTGCTATTGCTCTGTCCATGGTGGATTGTGGGATTCTGGAACTTGGTGCTGCGTTAACCATCAAAGAAAGGGAAGTGTTAGGATAGTGTTTTGGAGGCTAAGAGGAGACCATGGCGAAGGAAATCTCCCCAAAGGTTAAAATGGAAAGGGGGCATTTTTTGATGCTCACCGCATCAAAGACACCTGCTGAACCAAGACAGGTCAGATTCCCCTGAAATCTGACGGCTCCAGAGTTTCTTTAGGGCCTTGAAATCCTTTCATAGCTTACCTTCCTTGAGGTAATGTTCACCGTACTGCCGTTGGATGATGGGAGGAAGGCTATTCCAAACGGCCACTTTTTCTTTTACGACCCGGACTCTATCAGAGAGATCTGTTTTGAACAAGCCAGGTTGAATACAGGACACTTTCACTCCAAAGGGCTTCATATCTTGTCTGCAAAAAAGGAAAAGATGTCAACAGTAGTTCAATAACTTACACTAGAAGGACTTTTCAGAGAAAGTATTGTTGAATTTGGTAGCACCACACACCCACTTCAAGGTCTGTTTCTGTTGCTCCCCTTTGGGAAGAGATTTCGAAGTATTTCTAGCAGGACCACCCGATTCTGTAACAGCTTTGTTCCCTATGCCATCCATCTGGTAAACTCACAAGATGCGTTTCTCTCACCATGTACATGGATACATCCAATCTGTTGTTTCTCTGTGTCATATATCATATGTGGGTATATACATAATTTTGTATTTATTTGTGTTTTGATTGATTGATTGATTGTGTCATGTTTATATAGTGTATATTGGAGGTGGTGACCCTTTGAGAGGTGTATGCAACAAAATTTCATTTTAATGTATGTGTCAACTCTCGAAAAGACTTCAGCCATGCTTACTTAACCATGATAGTATGCCAATCAGTGTACATTCAAAGTGACAATAAAGTTATTATTCTATTCCATTCCATTCCATTCCTTTCCATTCCATTCCATTCATGATAAAATAGCTATTAAAAGTTACAAGCTTTTAATGAGCGGGAGATCAGATGATGGGAACTGCAGTCTGCAGAAAACCTATGCTTTTTACTAATATCTGTCTGTCAAAAAATATGCTACAATTCTCTAGATTTGCACAATCTAGATCAGCATAGTCTATATACATAGTTTCCTCCTACAACGTCTACTGCTGAATCTGCTCATTGTGCTGGACTGCACTATGGCAGGCTAGACGTCTGTTAATATTTAAAACTTTCCCTTCCTCCTTGGGACAAGTACCTAAGAAAAGCCATTTTCTTTCCAAAAATAAAACAGATTTGGGGACGGACGGACAATACTCTCCCCAAGTCAGACTTTTCCTGTCCTCATTCTTCCTTTTGACATTACTTTACATGTAAGAGAAGATTTAATGTATGTTAAAGCCTTGGCTTGCTTGCAGTGAACAATGTATACATGAGTCATTCACAAAGCGGAATGATCAGATACGATTCTAACATTAGAGTCCACTGAGACTGGATTGAATCTTAGGCACGATGAACCTTATTCAGTGACTTCTGCCTTACCTTAAATTGTTGGTAAAGGCCTCTGCTCCGTATTTGGATGGACAATAACCACCCGAACATATTGCCAGAATACCACCAACGCTGGTTACGTTTACTATTCTTCCCTTGGCTTTCTTCACCAACGGAAGCATGTTTAATGTAACGTTTATGAGGCCAATCAGGTTGATTTCAATGGGCGCTCTAAAGTGCTCAATCCTCAGCCAATCGGTGGGGGCTGATGGTCCCATGATACCAGCATTGTTGATAAGGCCCCAGAGACCTGCAAAGAAACAAAGGGGGGGAAAACCCATAAAAATATCATATCTGGATATAATAAATAATGTTCTGAAAAGAACATTATGAAAAGACACACAATGTTGCCACAATCATAATACAGGAACATTGATTATTTTCACAACACATGTTTATCCTTAAATGGACAGATACGAACTAGAAAACTGAAAATCACGTTCTCGGAGGAGCATTGCAGATAGCTGCCATAATAAGTGATGTTTTCGGTCCGTATAGTCAGGTATCCCTTGCATTAACTGGCAATGGCTTGCCACAATTTTTATAGCCCTTCCTGGACATGTCATTGATTGATTCTAGAGGCAAAGCAAAATCTCTGTCGCTACTGTTTATCCTGAACAACAGATTAATGGAAGATGCCCGAGACTGAAGAGGTGTTAGGCAGAGGAAAGAGAGCACAGAGATTTTTTTTCCAGACAGCTAGAACTAAGACATGGAAGAGGGAAAGAAGCTAGCTAAATGTTAGGAGGAACTGCCCAATGAGGCAAGTTGCTTGGCGGTAAAAATATTGACTCTTTCTTGTCAGTGCAATTCCCAAAGTGCTTTCCGGACACCATTTAAATCAGTTTTTCTCTACCTCAGCAACTTTAAGATGGGCGGATCTCAACTCCCAGAATTCCCCAGCCAGCATGGGAATTCTGGGAGTTGAAGTCCACCCATCTTAATGTTCCTGAGGTAGAGAAACACTGATTTAAGATATTGGTGTTAACCTTTAAACATCCCTCAACAGCTTAGAATCTAAACATAAGATAAATCACCTATGTAATTTTTGACTTTCCCAGATATTATGATATATATAGGACAGGTGGTTTATTTATTTTTTTGAAGATGCCTCATTTACTGGTCATATACTCGCTATTAGCCTTCAGCAGAAAAGAATGGTTAAGATGTTTTACTGGAGTTTTATTGTTTTCATTCTGTTAAATTTTATTTTACATCTTTATTATTCCAAATATGCCATAAATGGAAAAGCGGGATAAACTGAATAAAACACTCAGAAGTAAGTCCCGCTATGTTCATGCCTTATTACCGTTGAATTATTTAATCAATTTATATGGCTGCCCAGATTGAAACAGCAATTCTGGGTGGCTAAGAAAAGGTTAAAGCTATAATATAATGAAACAAACATAAATACACCTAATTGATATGTTATCTCTTTTCTGTAATCTTTAAAAGCATGAAGCTTAAAGAGCGAGGAAGAGAGGGAGGAACAATTATTTCTTGAATATAAGGAGATAGCTACAAAACATGGTGGATTGCTGGCAATATGTAAGCCATTATTCTTATGCCCATTTTACAGAATCGGCACTTCAAGTAAATGGCTTTTTCCTTAATGGAGTTTCAGTTGGACTGCCAGGGCTGAAGCATAGCAAAATACAGAAACATATCCGAGAGGCATCTTGTTTGTAGAGGGGGGCCATTTTAAAATTCCCTATGGATTGGAACAGGATAGCTGCTGCTGCCACATATTGTCATAAACCTGGCCAACAACAGCCGTACTCCAGCCTTTCCTGAGGGAAAGTCCAACGAAAGCAGCAAAATAAATTCCATCAGCTTACTCCCTCCTGTGCTCCACTTCCTATCATTCCCAACCAGCATGGACTTTGACATAATTGGGAACCGGCAGATTTATTTATTTATTTATTTATTTATTAAATTTGTATACCGCCCTTCTCTCGAAAGACTCAGGGCGGTGCACAGCCAATAATAAAAAAAACACACAATACAAAAGTTTAAAAAAAACCCATTAAAAACAAATATTAAAAGTCTGGCCCTATTTAAAAATCCCTTTTAAATAGAAAATAGTAGAAAATAAGTAGAAAATAAGAACATATATGTAAAAAACAGCAGGCCATAAAATGGATGATTTGAAATGTCAAGAAAAAAATCCGATAACGGAAAGCTGTAAGAGTGTTAATGTGATTTTAAAGGCTGAAAATGTGGAATAAAAATTTAAACACACAAAAAGAAGAAAAACTTACTAAAAAAAAAGAATACAAGAAGTCCTTGAATTACGACCATAATGGAACCTCTCCATCATGGTTGTAATTTGCGATGGTCGTAAGACATTAAAAATGGCAGTGACTGTCGGCCTCTGGCAAAAATGTCATAAAATGCAGTCACATGTCTACACAACACTGCAATTGACCATGAGTGTGTCCTGGTTGTCAAGCACCCAAAGTGTGGGCACATGAGCATGGAGGAATGATCATTAGAACTTCAGGTTGTAAGTGTTCCCCGTGTAGATGTTGGAACATCCAATGTCACTAACTAACCAGACAGAAACCAAAGACTGCCTGTACAGGAAGCACTCATATATCACGTTGATAGGTGAAACATCTCACGCCTTATAGGGAATCCACGATTCAGTGCTGTTGGGTCTTTCTGAGTCTGGGTCAATCTCATTGGGTATAATTTAAAAAGATCTTGCTTTCCCTCTGCTTTTAGGAGAATGGCACTTTCTTTGTCTTCCCTCCTAGCAGCCTGCTGGAAAGAATTATCCAAATCGATAGAAATTAACAGAATAACTGACTTGGAAGGGACCTTGAAGGTCTTTTCTATTGTAGAGATCTGCAACATTTCAGATGTGAAGCCAGAAGGGTGTAAGGGAAGGACACTTAGGAACAAAGCATTGGAATGAAGCCATGTGCCTTTTTATTCTCTTTTATTCTCCTCCGATAATGACTCTTGGGGGTTTCTGAGGAAGCCTTCTTGAAAATGATTGATTCTGGTTTCCTTCACGGAATAACCAAGTTGGAAGGGACCTTGGAGGTCTTCTAGTCCAGCCCCCTGCTCAGGCAGGAAACACTACGCCACTTCAGATAATTGGTTGTCCAATCTCTTCTTGAAAACTTCCAGTTTTGGAGGATCCACAACTTCTGGAGGCAAGTTGTTCCACTGATTAATTGTTCTGACTGTCAAGAAATTTCTCCTTAGTTCTAAGCTGCTTCTCTCCTTGATTAGTTTCCCATCCATTGCTTCTTGTCTTGCCTTCTGGTGCTTTGGAGAATAGTTTGACTCCCTCTTCTTTGTGGCAACCCCTCAAATATTGGAACCCTGCTTCGATGTCACCCCTAGTCCTTCGTTTCTCTAGACTGGCCATACGCAAATCCTGCAACCATTCTTCAAATATTTTTGCTTTCAGTACCCTAATCATCAGTTATTCCCTTGGGATGAATCATTTTTTCCTCTAGGTCTCCCCACCCCTTCCATGGATCTCCCTGATTCTGTAAAATCCAGGCATTTAGAAAGAACAGACAATTTAATGCAAGTGTCAGTCCTGGATGCCATCTTTTTCGTTGGGCCTTCAGGCCTGCCACGTTTCCTACTGTGGGAAACTGGGAGAGGGGATTGTATGGAGCCAGAGCACTGGTGAAATCCAATTTTTTTTACTACCAGTTATGTGGGCGTGGCTTGGTGGGCATGGTGTGGTTTGGTGGGCGTGACAGTGGAAGAATACTGCAAAATTTCCATTCCCTCCCCACTCTGGGGCCAGCCAGAGGTAGTATTTGCTGGTTCTCCGAACTAGTCAAAATTTCCACTACCGGTTCTCCAGAACCTGTCAGAACCTGCTGGATTTCGCCCCTGAGCCAAAGTGATATATAGTCATAATTATATTCCTTTCTTAGAGAGTCAAGGACATCTTGCCCTGCACCTGACTGATTGGAACTGGGAGGTATCTCCAATTGGGAAAGTGCTTTGATTGGACCATGTGATGGACAGAAGGGTGCAAGGGAAGGGACTTGAACTTTCCTTTGGGTGGGGAAAACCTGGAAGCTTTCAGATTCGGGTTTTCCCAGATGTGCCAATATGACATCTCCAATAAAATGGAACTTTGAGGGAACTCAAGCTTCGGAGTTTTCTTTTGTTGGGGGTGTTACTTGGGAACCCTGACATTGAGGAGGCTGAAGCTTGATAATGGATTGATCTTCAAAAAGGTAGGAAGGGACTAGATTTTTTTGCAAGAGTTTCAGTCTGACTGGAGCATTCATCCGCCAATCTATCTGGCAGACAGATATACTCTAGCATCATTGAGGGAAGCTCCCAGAATCCATTTCTTCTGAATTTATCTGCAGATTAGATAATTGATTGACGTGTTGTCATGGTATAGTGTTTCCTTTTTGCTATGGATATTACCAATCTTGTCTTTTGCAAAGAATTGAGCATGCACGAATTACTGCAGAATGGTTCTAGGAGTCCAATTCAAATTATAATGGCCCACTTTTAGAGATGATTGTGGCCATCTGAGCCACAGATGAGCATTGGGACCTGACTGACACTTCCTAAGCTTACCTGGTGCTTTGGAAGACTGAAAAATAAGAAAAGATTAGGGGGAAAAAGTAGATCATCCTTGAGGTTCCTTTCAGCTCTTTAGATCTGTGGCAAGTTCCTTCCTGTCATCTCGGTGCTATTGTAACTTCAAATCTTTAAAAGGAACAAGACTTTGTTTTAAATCCCTTGTATTAGATAGTGATGAACCGAGTTCTCTCCAACCTATTATCCTTTTCACAGCGATGAAAACTGGGTTAGCCTTGACATTCTAAAGAAAATATCGGGAAGGTTTCAAAGAATTCCCATAACAGTAAAAACAGGCCTTTTAGGGCTGTGCAGTGTTTCAGATGCAAATTGGGGAAAAAATGGAAAAAGACATTCAAAATGTTCAAGAGCATGGACATAGTCCAAGTCTGCAGCTCATTAAAGCAGCCGTATTTGTTTCCAGAATCACGGTGGTGCATCATGATAACAGCCCCAGTGGGTTCTTCTTTGTTTGTTTCTTTTTTTTTCAAAGAAAGGAGATAAGAATTTCCTCTTTTGTTTACATCACGGAGAAAACCTTATAGATGGGACGTGTTTAAAATTACATTCAGATCGTCGGCATTTAAGTAGAGCTGGGTGAGCATACACTAATAAAATGTTACAGGCAGCCTTCAGGTTAACAACATTCAACTTAAGGACAACCCCTGGGTATGAATGGGCTGCCTGTTGTACTAAAAATGGCAGATGGCATTCTCCTTCCTGGAGCTGACAAATCGCTGAAGTCGCACAATGCTTTCGGGAACCGCTGAAGTTGTGCGTTTTTAAAAGACAGGCCATTTTCAGTAGTTTCCAGCAGTTCTTAAAAGCATTGCGCAACTTCAGCGGTTTGTCAGTTCTAAGGACAATGCTGTCCACCGTTTTTAGCAATAGGCAATCTGTTTGCAAGTAGGAGTTCTGACTTATGTACGCATTTGAGTTAAGGACAGAGTAAGGAATGAAACTTGTTGTCAGCGTTCCAAATATCATCCCTAAAAGGATCAGACTCCAAGGCAAAGCTTTCCTCAAAGTTCTGGTTTATTAG
>JANHFT010001517.1:383374-393960 GCA_032467955.1 Pseudoxenodon macrops
GCTTTTGCATAGCCACACCCACAAAATAAGCCACACCCACAGAACCGGTAGGGAAATTTTTTAGATTTCACCCCTGGATGGAAGTTTTTCTGTGCTCCACTTTCAAAGTTTGCTTCTCCTTTAAATGCCCTGGGCTTGAGCACTTCAGTCAGTTACAAGCTAACCCCACCACTTCATTGTCTATTTTATAACAGGAGAATACCCCCACAACATGCATGCGTGCATGCACACACACACACACTTTAACTGAACAAGTGCTTACCATGCTCCATAGACCACTTTCCTGGCAGCCTTTTCTATTATACACATTATAATGAACGGCAGCAATAATGGTTGCTGTAAGGGTTAGGGTTTCCCAAACTCCCCCCTCTGGGAGGAGGTTTCAAAGTATTTCGAGCAGGACTACCAGAGTGTGTTAACAGCTTTGTTCCCTAGGCCATCCGTCTGGTAAACTCTCAGGATTCATTTTTCTTGCCATGTACATGGATACATCTGAACTAGACTGTGTTGTTTCTCTGTGTCATATAATATATGTGGGTATATGCATAATTTTGTATGTATGTATTTGTTTGTTTATTTTGTCAATGGTTATGTAGTGTATATTGGAGGTGCGACCCTTAAAGTGTTGTATGCAATGAAATTTCATTTTAGTCTATGCCAATTAGTGTACATTTAAAGTGATAATAAAATTTTTCTATTCTATTCTATTCTATTCTATTCTATTCCATTCCATTCCATTCCAGATATGCAGTAAAATGCATGGTACAGTGGAGAATCCTCTGTTTAGAGACATTGGCCACTAGGATTTGCTTGAAATGTTTTGACCTGAGGCAAAACCATAAACTTTAAAACTCTAGTCCTAATACCACACTGTGGATTCATTCAACTCTTGAAGTTGTTAGACAGTTGTAAACGAAGCATTCATTTAATGCTTATATACTTTCAATACTAATTGGTGATTTAGAGTTTTAGAGTCATTTATAAAAGGAAAGAGTCAGTGGCAAATGATGACAAAATATATTCCTGAAAATTTAAATCTCATACATTCTACCGATTGGCCTTGAATCTGCAATGTTCAACTTTCCTTGAAGATTTGTTAGCATACAGCAAAATGCTGATTGGATTAAAATATTATTGTCCTTTTTTTTCTTGTTCTCCTTTCACAAAATATTAACTTTTTACAAATGAAAATGGAATAGGAAACCTTTGCACTGTGCTGAATGCAAATAGATTTTAGTTTTATCTACTTCCAGTTGATTGATTTAAAGAGTAAGCTGTGTCAGCTTTGGGACCTACAGAAATTGCATTCATTGACTCCAAAGAGTCATTTGCAAATTCTGAAGCAGGATTTTCTTTTTGCAGGATAATTTCCATGGAAGAATTGAATTTCTCAACTGTAAGTTCACGTATCCATCTCGTTCTGATACCCAAGTGCTAAATGGCCTCTCGGTGTCTGTGAAATCCGGGCAGACTCTTGCATTCGTTGGCAGCAGCGGATGTGGGAAAAGCACCTGTGTTCAACTTCTGGAGAGATTTTATGATCCTGATGAAGGAAAAGTGGTAAATAGCCTTTGTTGCTTTGATAGCATAAAAGTACTAATAACTGAATGTGGAATTCGGTCTTCATATATCAGCTGTATGTTCTATGACCTAGACCAGTGTTTTTCAACCTTGGCAACTTTAAGACATTTGGACTTTAGTTCCCAGAATTCCCCAGCCAGCTTGGGAATTCTGGGAGTTGAAGTCCGCAGGTCTTAAAAGTTGCCAAGATTGAGAAACACCACTCTGCAGATTAACAATTCCACGCACACCCCTTTAAAAAAAAGGGGCCTCTTTGAAATCCTTGCAAAAATCCTTTTAATTCCTTGTAAATACACATTCCCATCAATCAATTTCTCAGTGCAGTTTCCTTTGCAATAATAAAGATGTGCAAATAACTTTATAGATAAATACGTACATTATCTGTTTCATATAAATGCCCGTTTCATTTTTAGTGACTCTGGGCAGCTTACAGTAAAACAAATAAAATACACAGTATAAAAAAGCAAATAAAAATAAAACATGTAGTAACCGGGTATAAAATAAGCGAAGAAAGATGCATTATGTATGTTCACCCCCTTATAAAGTTATTTCTAAAATAACAAAGGCGTGATAAAAATCAAATCAATCAAAAAATAGAACAAATCACCCACATAACCAAGAAATCTATGTCACATCCAGGGTCCCAGATTCGAGCACAAAGCTACGTTTTCAAGGCCTTACAAAAAACCAACAGGGATAAGATCTAATATCTCTCTTTCTAGGCCCTGCCAGCCAATACTCCCAAGCGCATGGTACTCAGAGCATGCCTCTCATGCCAGATTGGGTGGAAAGAGTGGGGAGAGATGGTCCTATAAGTAACTCAGCCCTTTGTGGGGAGGGGTTGCTTTGTTTTTTTTAAACTTTTCATTGTCCAATCCTGATATTTCCCAATGACTTTCCATCCAAGCACTAAGTAGATCTAATCTAGTTTAACCCTTTGAAGTCAGACAAGATCAGGTAGGCTGGCCGAGGATTGGTGTGGGAAGATAGACTGCATAGAATAGATTTCACGTGTCAATATTTTATTGCAGGCTTTGCTTCTCCCACATAGATTATGGAGGTAAATTCAGCTGAGACCTTTGAATCTTTAATTCCAGAATTAGACATGGGTGTCAGCGGGGGGCAAATGCCAAAACAAGTGTCGTGTGTATGCATGCGTACTTGTGTCACGTCACTCATTTTATCGTTCTCACAAAAAACCCTGAGATTCCGCAGAACTCTTCCACTTGCAAATGTATTTTTTACTAATGAAGAACCATGCAATTCTCCACACAGATGGTGGTGCTTAAATTGCACACATGTCAGCAAATACAAGCAAAGGTTTGAAAAAGAAATCTTACATTTTGTACCCAAGACGTTTTGTGTGTTTTGTGTTTTTGATCTGCAGCTGATAGATGGCCGTGACACCCGGCAAGTAAACATCCGCTTTCTTAGATCTAAAATAGGAATAGTTTCTCAGGAACCTGTGCTGTTTGACTGTAGCATTGTCGACAACATTAAATACGGTGATAACAGCAGAGAAATATCTATGGATGAAGTGATAACAGCTGCCAAGAAAGCCCAATTGCATGAATTTGTGATGTCACTCCCCCAAGTAAGTGCCATTTTTAAAATCCTACGTTATAGGAAGAAGAACTTGTCTTCACTGTTGGTTTAACATCTTCTCAATACTTCTTCTTCACAATAATGTTTTGAATAGTTAACCCTCGGCTTTCATTCCTTCTATGGTGAATTGTTTGGCTTTCTCACCTATAGATTTATATCTATGATAGCCTAATTCAGGGCCCCCCAGTCCCTGGTCCGTGAACCAGCATGTCATGTCAGAAATCGGGGCACACAAACAAGCAAAGCCCCATCTGTGGTGAAACCTCTCTCCATGGAAGTGGTCCCTTGGTACCCAAAATGTTAGGCACTGCTGGCCTAATTTACTGTTCCAGTTAGGTTTGCTCACTTCTTTAAAATCCAGGAATCCCCCTTGAGATTATCTCCAGGGTCTCTTGCTTGTTTCCTAATTGACTCACCACTGGAAAGATGACCAAAAAAAAAAGGAAAATCCAGGCACCGAATCACAAGTTCCAAAAATTTGTTCTCAGAAGTATGAAAGAGTTCCAATTACATTCCATTTGTCCAAAAGACAATGAAGTCTTTTGAAGTGTGTTCATGAAGACTAGAAAGCCACACTCTTAGCTTAATCTCTCGCGGGATTGTTGTGAGGATAATATGGGAACTAAAATCCTGTCTCCTGCCTGTTGTGATTGGCGGGATAAAAATGTCTTGTTAATAAAACAAAGGAGCCCTTTAGATGACCAGAGACTACAGCTATGTGCCTTTTTGATGGTTTCCCATTGAAGTATTAGTCGGGACAAACTCTGCTTAGCTTTTGACCTCAGTCAAGGCCAAGTTGTGAACTGCACGGTCTCTCCTCCAACCCTGGAGTCTCCTGGTGGTCTCTCATCCAAAAGGTAACCAGACCTGATTTGCTTCATTATTTCCATGATCAGCTAGCTGCTGTCACTTGCTGTGACTGTAGAATCTCTGTGACTGTAAAATCTTTTGAACAACTTTTACCCTGGTTAAGCTAAAGCTCATTCAATCTAATAATATAAGTCCATTCATTTTCTATAAAACTCACTTGGTAACCTTCCATGGCTTACTTATAAAACATTCAACTAAAACAGGGATGTCAAACTGAAGGCCCAAGGGCCGGATGCAGCCCACGAGGTGCTTAGATCTGGCCCACAGGGTTAGCCTGGAAATAGCGAAAGACCGGCCCATGGTGCCTCTGCTAGCAAAAATGGGGCACGGGGAGGCCGTCCCCCCTGCATCCCATTTTGGTCAGCCGGGTGCTGCAGGAGGCCGTCCAGGTAGTTCTCCTCCCATCTGCCGCCTGTCCCGTCTCCCTCACCCACCCAACCACCCCCGGCTGGCCCATGGAGGACAACTACAATGCTGATCTGGCCCTCGAAGAAATCCAGCTTGATACCCCTGAACTAAAAAGACCCAGTTTCAATACAAGAAATTAACACAGACTTATGGTAATAATAACACAAGGCATTTTTCCGGTTTACTTCTTAATTGAAGGTTCCTCCGCCCATAAAATAAAAGATTGTTATAATAAAAGCAATGAAGTAGCTTCATTTTCTCACCACCCTAATTGTATTTTTTGTTTTTGTGGTAAACAAAATTAGCGAGCCAATAAATATTGGTGGGGGGGTGCTTTTGTTTTTTGTTTTTTTGCAGCAATATGAAACCAATGTTGGGGCTCAGGGGTCTCTACTGTCTCGAGGGCAAAAGCAGCGCATTGCCATCGCTCGAGCCATCGTTCGAGACCCTAAGATCTTATTACTGGATGAAGCAACGTCCGCACTGGATACAGAAAGCGAACAGGTAAATGAACCTAGAGAAAGAAATGCTGAATATCAAGAAGCAAAAACACTTCCCTTTCATTATTTTGTTCATTTATTTATTAGATTTTTTAAAAATCCCCACTTTTATAAGTAACTCAAGTTGGAGAGCATATATAACATACTCCTTCTTCCTCTGTGAGGTGGGTGGGCTGAGAGGGACTGGCCCAAAGTCTGGCTTTCATACCTAAGGTGGGACTAGAACAGAAGTTGGTTCCTGCCGGTTTGGACTGGTTGGCTATAACTGGTAGCGGGAATTTTCACCCGCTCAGCGAACCGGCAGCGTCGGCCAGGTGGACACCCCCCTGAACCAGTCCTCCGGCTGAAAATCGGCCAAAAACCAACCCTATGCGCATGTGCAAAGCCTTCTGCACATGCACAGAGGGTTTTCAATCAGAAGTGATGAATGTGAGCGCATGCGCACTTCCGGCGTGACTCCGAACTGGTAGGGGAGGTAAGTAGAACCCGCCCCTGGAGTAGAACTCACGGTCACCCAGTTTTTAGGCCAGCACTTCTATTCACTACTATACCAAACGGTCTCTAAAATAATGTTATGCTTTCAGATATCAGATAATTAAAAGAAAGTACACTTGATGGAGCGTTGAGAATATATATTATTGCAATCACTTGCTGTTGAGTTCAAAAGGAACTTCGTCTCAAATAAGTGGATATAAAATCTCAGTCTTAAAAGGAGGGAAAGAAAGGATGTTCTCATTTCATTGTTAGTTGGAGGCTATTTTGGGGTATGAAAATTAAAAAGGGCTGTAAATTGTAACTGAGTCTAAATGCACATGCGCAGTAGGTAAAGTATAGTACAATACACTCATTGTACAGAGCCACAGCTGAGAAGGTAGTTGAAGAAAGTAAAAAAAGACACACTTACCAACATGGCTGTTGTTACAGACAGCATTGAATCCAAGAAATCCCCCCAAATGCAAACTTAGGCTACATTCCTATGACAGCCTGAATGGCCCAATCACCTTTAGCCGCCATATGGTGCCTAGCTCACATAGTTAGCATGTAGTGAGAATTCAATGTGTGGAACCAACATAGCAGCATGTAGATGGCTTCTTCTAAATCCATCAGAGCCAGCTTTGCCCTTTCACGACTGTAGCAATAAATGGTGGTCTACCTCTCTGAAAAAAATGGTACAGATGGGACCTTTACAGACGTCCGCCACTGTAAAGAAGGCAAGTACCAAAGGCCATGTTTCCAGTGTCGTATTTCAACTATAACTGCGATATTATCCAAGCGTAACTTTGGTTGACGTCCTGGATGAAGATCTTATCGATGGATTTGCCATTGGAATATATTGGAGTTTGTTGCGTCTTTGCCAGGGGGCTCCAGCTTAGCCCATAGTTTGATCCATCTGGTGATGCTTAAGTATCTCTGCTGTTACCAATATTCCAAAATTGATGGCCTCTGAATGCCTTCTGGTCCACCAAGGGGAATGTTGAGATCCAGGGAAGATTTGCAAAATGACAGGGCAGCAGCCGACTCCTCCACGTCCTGTTTTCCAAACTTTTTCTGGACTGCTGAGAGAATTACAGCTCTGAGGAGCAGAGTTTATTGATACCTGTCCCTGGCAACTCGCACACTGAATTCACGGCAGTGGAAGCAGATTTGCCCTGCTTGCAAGTTACTGTTTAACCCCACAGAGGCCAAATAGGTACCTTCCCCATGACCCTTGGAGACTGGAGTTGTGGACTGTAGGAGCTCTTGTGTTCTCCTCCTCTTCGAATTCACTGAATGGTTGGGGAGGGTTTTCGACACAACTAAGTTGAGTTGATCAATGCCTTTCCCAAAACAAAATGGCCTAGAGAGGCCAATTGGCTACGTTTGTATTAATATAACTTGTCGTGATGACCACGTAACAACTCCTTCTCTTTCTCTTTTCCTCTTCTCCCTTCAGACTGTGCAGGCTGCCCTGGACAAAGCTCGAGAAGGCAGGACCTGCATCGTCATTGCGCACCGCTTGTCCACCATTCAGAATTCGGACATCATCGCTGTCATGTCGCAGGGAGTCATCATTGAGAAGGGCACTCATGAAGAACTGATGGCCCAGGAAAGAGCCTACTATAAACTGGTCACCACGGGGGCACCCATTAGCTGAGCTTCTGCACTCCCTGTGGGGGGGTTGTGTTCATTTTCTTAAGGGACGTGATAAAACCATTATGAACATACCAACCAGCAAAAGATGACTGTGCTGCGATATAGAACGATGTGCCTATGTTGCCACAACCACTTTAATTGAGAAAGTGAAGCCCTGGAGGCCGGCTTTCGACTGAGCTGTTCTCTCAAACCACTGCAACTGTTGTGAAGAAAATGGCAGCCATCTACTGGAGAAGTGAGATTATACAGGAAGAGTGCTCAGGAACCTTTTCAGTAATGAAGTGCCCATAGGTTATTTTTATATCTACTTCCATTGCTGCTGAATTTGCAATCTCAAAGAAGCCTATTGAACTTGGTTGTGGATCCAGAGGGAGGCTCCATTCAGCATTCAATGCAAATGGTGGCATTGAGCTGTGTTCCCTACTGCTCCATCATCAACAACAACATCATCTCGCTATCAATGATTCTGGGTGGTTCACAACAATCAAAGAAATGGCAATGAAATCAATACAAATGAAGAAAATTAAGATAAAAGATGGCAAGAGCAATGAAGTGAGGGATCTCTCTCTCCCTTACCAAAGAGCCTGGTCCTCCTAGCTTCTAAACAACACTGCAGTGGGGAACCATCCACCTCTTGGGGGACCCTCACCAGAGGTGGGTTCTGAATCTTCTTACTGCTGGTTCACTCGAGCATGCGCGCAGTAATCCAAAAATAGCTTTTGCACATGCGCAGAAGCAAAATCCAACATGGCGGCGCCCACGGAGACACAAACAGAACTAGCTCCATGACATCATTGTGGAGTTACTAACGGCTCTATAGAACCAGATAGAACCAGTAGGAACCCACCTCTGACCCTCACTCCAGAGGGCAGGTGATGCAACAGAGGACGGACGTATTCACCATCATGATGGGGAAATAGCAGACCCTGATTCTTACATCCATGAAAGAGCAATATTGAAACCTGACTCTGCGAATCTCTAGGGACTGTCTTATGTATACAATGTCTTCTGTGTGTAATGGTTCTCTGTGTAGTGTTAAAAGCACTTTGGCCAGATTACAAAATACAATTATTCTATTCACTGCCAGTCAGACAATTAGCCATTGCAATTTCCCAAAGGGTCGTCGTTTCTTTTGCAGGAAAAAAAACCCTAAACTCTTTACAAAATAATACATTTATTCATGTATATTACTGTCCACTAATCCAGCATCTACGGTAAATAGACTGACTGCATCTCGCTCATTAGATGAGTGTCCCATTAAAGGATCTTTGATAGAGAAAGCCCTGATCACTGTGTATAGGACGGAAACAAACAATAGCAGGAAAAGAATAAAAACTCAGAGAATTAAACAGCAATGCAGCCCTGCTACTTTTAACGTGCGCAGAGAAATTCAGCGGGAGATTAAATCATGCTTGAGAAATAGTGTAAGCGGGTGGTACAGACTGTTATTAAATCAAGCAGTTGTACTTTATTGAATCCCTTTAGCCAAAGCAGCGGAATCTACTTTGTCAGTGGATTCCTAAGGGGCCTTTCGCAGTCTTGCTGTCTTACATCCTTCCACAGGAGATCCTTACGAACCAGATCAGAATCATTTACACACAAGAACTTGCATTCTGTAGCTCATTCTGTAGTAGCCAAAACGTCTTTTGTCAAAGTCCCCTTATCTCAAAATGGGATGAGACAACTCGCCATGGCCAACTTGTCACAGGACAACACGCAGCGGCCATGGGACAATTCAACAATTCAATTTAATTATTTAAGATAATTAAATTTTTATTTTAGTTTTTGTCATGCACATTTCATTCTGTCCCTCCTTTTGCAGCCTTTCTTTAATGATTGTGTTCCACTGTTTCTTCAGTGTGTAAATCTTGTTCCATGTCAAGTTGTTCCGCAGCGAGTCGGCCGCGGTGAGTTGGCCGCAGTGACTTGGCTGCAACAAGTTGTCCTAAACCCATGATAAAGCCATGCTCTGTGCCAAAGCCTACGCTTTCGTAGGATCCGGCCTATGGGGATGCCCTGGAAATAGCAAAGGACCAGCCCGTGGTGCCTCTGCCAGCGAAAACGGAGTTTGGAAGGGCTGCATGCGGCCCTCCCGATCTGCATTTTTGGCTGTGATGGTCTTCTGCAGCCCTCTGCCAGCAAAAATGGAGCCTGGGGGGGCTCTGTTTTCACTGGCAGAGGGCTGCAGGAGGCCAGTGTGGTCAAAAATGGGGTCCAAGGGTCGGGGAATGCTCCCCCCAGACTCCGTTTCTGCTGGCAGAGGGCTAGCAAAACAAAACAAAAGGAGAAATGTTTCCCCTTTTGCATTTGAGCAAGCAAAAAGGGACAGGAAAGGAGAAGAGGAAAGAAAAAGATAGGAAGAGAGCAAGGAAGGAAAAATAAGGAAAGAGGGGAAGGGAGAAGAAAGGAGAATTAAGAGGGAAGGAAAAAGGGGAGGAAGGAAATTATAATAGGAGTGACGGAGTGTCTGAGGGAAGTCCTGCCTTAGCACTTGGCTACCACAGGTGCCCCCAACACGAGTGACATCAAGCTGGCTATACCCCCTCTGGCCATGCCTACCCCCCCATGAGGTCAAACATAACGCTGATGCGGCCCTCAACGTAATTGAGTTTGACACCCCTACCGTAGGCAGAGCAAAAGTAAGTTTCTCCAGCTTTTTCCCACAAATTTTCTAAAGGCTAAACCTATCTAAGCAAAGCAATGGTCCTGACCTTGAGTGGTCCTTACCCCTTAAAAGCTCAGACAATTGAACACATTTGATGGTCTAGAGGGGGACAAGTCACAGTAGAAGCTTAGCTGGATGCTGCCTTAAGTGAAAGGGTTCAAAACAAACATTAATTATAGGCATTATCATCAACTGGAACATCTCCTCATGTACCCCTTTAAATATTACTTGGCATCTCCCAAACCTTAATACCTGCGGCAACACTTTGCCACCGCACTGGGAAACATTTGTGTAGCCAAAAAAGGGAATTATTAAATTAAAAAGTAGAATCCCCTTGGGTGGCTATTAGCCATTTATAGAGAGGACCATTAACAGGGAAAAATAATTGGGATTGCAACTTACACAATTCAACAGTAGTTCCTAAATCCCTTGCTCCAAGCTAGAACTCTCCATGCATTGCAAATTAGGTTCACAAGGTGACATTTTGCCATTTGTAGAGTGTTTCCTCCTTTGCTTCAAGCAGCAAAATAGCAGGGGCTGGTTTTCTCTCTCACACATCCAAGGCTCTGCATCCTGTAGCTATCTTGTTTAAAAGGGTGGACTGATGATTCTATCCCTGCAAACCTTCTTGCCAATGAATTAAATCCAGAAAGGTTGTATGTGTAACCATAGTTTTTCTATGTATTCATTTAATATTGATTCAGCTCAGTGGTGGGTTGCTTCCGGTTTGCAGCAGTTTGGGAGAACCAAGACAGACACAGACTTCAGAGGATAATCAGAACTGCAGAAAAAAAATAATTACTGCCAACCTGCCTTCCATTGAG
>JANHFT010001517.1:402923-415243 GCA_032467955.1 Pseudoxenodon macrops
TTTCGGGTGGTTATCAGAAAGACTCTTCGTCTGAATTGTGGTCTTGTTTTGTTTGGACTATTGCCAGCTGTTGCAGCGAAAAGACTGCTTGATAATTTCATGAACTATAGAACAACCAAGACAGCTAATTGGTAGTTCATTCCTAGTAAAACAAGGTTTGTTTGGATGCTGTTTGTGCTGTGTTCTTTGGTCCGGCAGCTGGGTCAGAACACTATCCCAAGGCAGTAACCATATTGAATTCTACGGTATAGCGCAATATTGGGTTTTCAATTTCAATTATACAGAATGTAAAGGATATATGTTTGTGTTTTTATTTTTATAGTTATAATGTACACTGAGGACAGCATTTAATTTCGTTGTGCCATATGCAATGACAATAAAGTAAACTAAAATGAAAGAGAAAATCATGTTTAGCCTTTAAGAGAGAAAAATAAAAAGCAACATTAAAATGCAAGTTGGATTTTTCCCTTCCTCCCTAGCTGTGAAGACAAATCATTGCAGCAATAGAATTCCTAATAGGTCAGCAATGCAGGGAGGAAAAATGACAGTTGCAAGTAATACTGTACATCCTGAAGTTCATCTTGCTTTTCTTCAACAATCCTATTGGCACTGAACATTTCATGGCTGATTAAGAAAAAAATCTTGGTTCTACTTTACAAACATTACATATGGCTTTTGATTGAGACCTTCTCCTCTGGAGCGAACACAGAGTGAGATGAGAGTGTCTTTCTTCTTGCTGTGCATTGGACTGAAAGACAGCAAAAACACAAGAAGAATCCGAACTCCTGTGTCTCAATCCCACGTCTTAACCAGACAGTGGGGTAGTTTCTCCTCTTTGTGTAAAGCAGTCAGATCTGGGTTGCAAAAGTCTAGTAGGTAGCTATTGCAGATGGCAGTGAAGAGGACAGAAATTTCTGTAGGACATGTTGGAAGAAATATCCTTCTGGTTCAGTTCCAAGCTGGGAGAAAGACACTGGAAACATGGAGGCTGATTGGAAAGATGGTTTAATGGTGAAGCAGAACCACATCAGAGGTGGGTTCCTGCCGGTTTGGACCGGTTCGCTAGAACCCGTAGCAGGAATTTCATCCCGCTTGCCAAACCGGCAGCAACGGCCAACTGGACATGCCCCTGAACCAGTCCTCCAGCTCAAAATTGGTGCTTCGGCCTCAAAGCGGGCGAAAAACAACCCTCTGCGCATGTGCAGAGGGTTTTCACCCAGAAGTGACGAGGGCACACGCACACGCACTTCCGGCGTGACTCCGAACTGGTAGGGAAGGTAAGTAGAACCCACCCCTGAACCACATGGGTGATTCTGGGTAGCTGACCACCTGGAGTTGAGAGTGAGGGGTTCTTATACCTTCTCTTGAACTTTTGCACATGAACTTCCTGTTCCTATGCAAGAACATGTATTCTATTGGCTGGTGTCAAACTCCCATGGGGCCACATGCGGTCATGTTTGTCTGAGCCAAGTTTGGTTGAAGTGTGCTGGATGATGCAATGTCCCCGGGTGATTTTGCAATGCAGTGAGCCCTGCTGCTAGATAATCCTATTATGTCCTGGAGGGTCATGTCTTAATCTCATCACCCTGAAAGTCTTTTGCCTTGTCAATAGGCTGGCCCAGTCCTCTGAAGATATTAAGAAAAACTTGGGGGCTGGTTTCTGTCTTTAAAAACATGTTTCTCCTTTAGGGATATATAATATTCTGCCTTTTTAAACATTGCTCAAAATATTTCATTCTTCTACCCGTGTTTCCCTGAAAATAAGATAGGCTCTTGTTTTCTTTTGACCCCCAAAAAAAGTGCTTGGCCTTATTTTCAGGAAGGTCTTATTATTTTTGAGGTGCAGGAGGTGAGCGTGGTCACCTCATGGCCGATGCTTTTGGGGAGGGCTTATTTTCAGGGGGAGGCTTATTTTAGTGCATGAGCTCAAAACCCTGATTGGTCTTATTATCTGGGGAGGTCTTATTTTCAGGGAAACAGGGTAGATGAGAGGTGGGTGCTGCAGAGTCATAAAGATTTGTATGGCTCAGAACCTGGGTCTCCTTGGGACCATATATATTCCCAATTGCATCTGCCCAGTCAATAAAATTGGGTAGGAAAGCCCCCCATCTCATTTCTCTCAGGCTTCACTTCTTTAACAGAGAATAGTGATGTTCAACAGAGAATAATGATGGAGGAGGAAGGGCTTTTCAATGGCTGCCTACAATATTTCTCTGGGGGTTCAAATGTTCCGAACCCTACTGAGATTCAGGAAAATACAGAAAATATGGCTTTTCCAGCGGGCCACGGAGCTCGGACGTTGTACTCTTGTTCCTTCTTACTTTAGAGTTTATGTTGGTTTGATGAGACTTGTGTTTCTTGGTGTATACTGTATATATTATCCAAGCGATACAAGTATATTGTACGTTGTGTTATTGCTGTTAATGCTTTTATTTATTTAAGGCTGACATAGTTTGTATGCCTATACAAATACAAACAAATCTTTGCTGCCATCTAGTGGCCTTTGGAGTTTTGCAGTCCACCTCTGGTGGCAGCATCGTAGGTGCTTTTCTGCCATTTCAGTTTTAAAAATGTACTTCAGTGGCTTACAATAACTAAATCCACAATAAAACACCACATAATTATCAACAACATACACAAAATATGTCCATAAAATCCCATGGTAATTATAGGAACACAATAAGCAGCACCCACACCCATTTTAGGCACAAATGTAACAGTCACCACAATCTCCAAACGCCCACAACAGGCTTTTCACAAGCTTTGTTAATAATGTTAATTTTAATAATGAGGATGCTGTTCTTCTCTCCTGGCTCTGTAGGAGGAATGTTCTGGCACAGAATGCAGTTCAGTCCTCACTTTCTATAAAACTTAGAAAATCTTCATGCAGACTAGAATGCCTTCCTCAGGGTAGCCCTTGTATTTGGCGTAATGGCAACCTTGATTAACAGGTTGGATCAAAAGGTGAGCTCCTCCTCCAACTTTACCAGAGCTGGGTTTCAGCAGGTTCTGACCAGTTCTGGAGAACCAGTAGCAGAAATTTTAAGTAGTTCGGAGAACCGGTAAATACCACCTCTGACTGTCCTCACCCCCATCTATTCTCTGCCTCCCAAGTCCCAGCTGATTGGGAGGGAATGGAGATTTTACAGTATCCTTCCCCTGCCACGCCCACCAAGCCACGCCTACAGAATTGGTAGTAAAAAAAATTGAATCCCACCACTGAACTTTATCTTATCCGGCATGCCGGAAAAACTGTGATAAGCTGCATCTTATAATTGAAAAACACATTCAATAAACCTAAATTCAATAAAATGAATTTAAAGGTAAATTTCCTCAGTCAAGTCATGTCTGATTCTAGGGGGCAGTGCTCATCTTCATTTCTTAGCCGAGGAAACCAGCGTTGTCCAAAGACACTTCTGTGGCCATGTGGCCAGCATGATTATATACCAAGATACACAAAATGCTGTTATCTTCCCTCCAAAATGATACCTATGTATCTACTGGCATTTGCATGCTTTCAAACTGCTAGGTGGGTAGCAGCAGAGGCAAGTAACAGGAGCTCAACCTGTCATGCGGCGTTGGGTCTCAAACCTGGGCTGTCAGTTATTCAGCTGAGAAGCGCACTGTCTTTAATCACTGAGCCATCACACCCCCTAAAATGCATTTATTCCCTGCTCCTAAGAGGTCCGTAAAAGGGGGCGTGCATAAACGCACCATCGTGCCTACCGTCCCTGTCCTACAGTGGTGGGTCGCTGGTTTGGTTCAGTTCTATAGAACCGTTAGCGGAGATTTGCCTCCACTCACCAAACCGGCAGCGACGGCCAGCTGGCCACACCCCTGAGCCAGTTCTCCGGGACAAAATCGGTCCTTCTGGTGGAAATTGGCTCAAAAATAACCCTCTGCGCATGTGCAGAGGGTTATTTTCAAAGCAATACCCGGATGTGATGGGGGCATGTGCGCGCACAGCGAGCACATGCAAAACGCGCACTTCTGTTGTGACCAGAACTGGTAGGAAAGGTAAGTAGAACTCACCCCTGCTGTCCTTCTGTCCCCATTTATTTGCACTCATTCCTTGTTCATGTCCATGTTTATACTTATACCTGTTATCTAGTACATGTTTGACAAATTAAATAAATAAAATAAAAAATGTTCTAGTTCATGTTCTCTCTTTGACAGAATTTGAGGTCCTGACAAAGTTCAGCATGGTCAGAAACTGAGAGCATATGTATGACCGGAAAAAAAAATAATCTGATAAATTAATGTCCATCAGGCAGCCAATAAACGTAAAACTTACTTTATCTTAGCTGAAGTCATTCTTTAGGAATAAAAGTGTTTGCATCAGGCTGAGAACAGCAAGGACAGAGAAGGTTATTAACAATGTCATTTAAACAAATTTAGTAGCAGCCCTTTCATCCAATGATACAATCAAGGCCATTATATATAAAAAATAGATAAATAATAATAAAAATTAATAATAAACTAAATAAAAAATAAGGTAAAATATAATAAAATAATAAAACCAAACCAAACCAGAGAGGCAAAGACTACCAGCCCTGTCTCTGATCTTTGGTTTCCTCCAGATGTCTTGGACTACATCCCCCATAGTCCTTTCTCCTTGACTCTATTGGCATGGATGGAAGTTGAAATCCAAAGTGTTTGACAGAGATACCAGATTGTGAAGAATTGGTATACTTTGATTAGATGTCATCAAACTGGGTTTGATTTCTGGTGGCAGCTTGGACAAATGCCTTCCCTCCCAACATCTCAGATTGTGGACCCAGATTGTTAGGGGCAATAGGCTGGCTCTGTAAACCGCTTAGAGGGGGCTGTAAAAGCACTGTGAAGCTGTATATAAGTCTTAAGTGCTATTGCTATCTCCCCAGCAAGGAACAGCTCCCGATACGTTGTATATTTTGGCTTAAATTACATAGTCAACCATAATGTGGTTAAAGGAGACCTCCTCTTGTCTTTTATATAGATATTTCTAGTCCAGGATATTTTCCTCCTATGTGTCTATGGAGATTCTCAGTCATGCAGGTCTTGGTTGTCCCGAAGGTGCTTTTTCAAGAGGCAACTGGACTTCAGAACTGGAGAAGCTTCTTGGATGAGAAACGTCTTCAAAGAAAAACCAGAAAGTCCAGTTGCTTCTTGAATTTAAAAAAAAAACCTTTGGAATTTCCTTCTATGTCTGCCAAACAAGCCTTAGAGAGGAAAAGAAAGGGGGTGCAGGGTGGTTCGGTGGGAGGAAGCAACCCTCGATGCACGGCCACCAGCAGAGGATTTCTGCCAAAAGCGGTCACTTTCACTTTCGCCCCTGCTCCTTTTCATCATTCCAGCCATCGCCAAATTTCCGAATCGCATCGCAGGCAAAAGCCTTTAAACTACAACTCCCATCATGCCCCACTCCCTCATCTCTCTGGCCCAATAGAAAAAAAGAGGTTCCGCAGCGTTTGACCTTCTTCTGCCATGCGAGCCAATGGCGAGTCCCGTTTGCGCTCTCGCTCAGCCAATCATACGGGAAGACGATCGTTGAAGGCCGGGCGGGAAAGTAGTTTCGATTTTGAATGTCGAGAAAAGCCTGAAAGGTAAGCGATGGCGAAGCTGTTGTTTCTTTGTGTGTGTTTGTCTTTCTGGCTCTGTCTTTCTGTCTGTCTGTCTGTCTGCCTGCCTGCCTATCTCTGTCCAGAAACTTTTTTTTTTTTTAATGAAGACCAAAGTTGGGAATTCGCTTGATAATTCTAGGGAGACAAAAGTAGAAACGTTGAAAAAGATATTTTGGAAAATTCTTGCTACTAAACTTTATCAAGGGCTTTTGCAATGGGAAGTTTACCTATTGAAAGAGAATTAGGTGGTTGTCCCGTTTCATAAAATCCGTGTTTTCTAATGGGTAGCCCCCAAAAACCCGCTTTGATATGTGCATAAATCTTGGTTTCTGTCTCTGTGGTTCAGGATCAACATTTTCAGAAGGTTTTAAGTTGGAGGATGTTCAGTGTATAAACATTATGCAGAATACTCGGGTCTCCCGCTTAAACGATTTGAATTTCTGGGATTTTTAAACGTAATATAGCCTGGTGAATGAATAACAGCAGTATTCCATTGCAAAACTGTCCTTAAGCTGGAACAGTTATTTCATTTTTGCTAATTTGCTATTCATTTGCTATTTCTTTTTAGAACAATGGCTGAGATGAAAGATGATAATGATGAGCTGGCAATGCTTGAAAAAGACATCAAGGAATTTTGGACAAAGTTCAAAACTATTTGTTGCCTTGAGCCTATTGATCAGGTTTTGGGACTAAAAGACTCTTGGTATGAATCCATAAACAGTCTTTCAGGTAAAATTATATCTGGTTTATTGTTTTGTTGCAGCAGAAAATGAAATATCCAGTATATTCTTCATTCCCCCTTCTAGCTTTGTAATCAATTGGGGGAGGCTGACCATGGAAAAGAAGAACAATATTTAAAGTACCGGTATCTAAACCAGGCCTGTCCAAACTTTTGGTTTGCCTGGGCCACATTGAGTGAAGAGGAATTTTCTTGGACCACAGATAAAATACATAATGTAGTTCATTAGATTCCTTTATTTTTTAATATTTTAAATAAAATATTGTGGGGCCACATTATTAGATGTCCAGGACCACATGAGGACCATGGCTTAGATTTACCTGACCTAAACTATATATGATATTTTCCTCTTTTTTTTTCCATCTCTCAATATATTGGGGAGAGTTTCATCTGAATGTAAAGTTTGTTGGCGATTTTATTGATTAGATTTATATTCCATCTTTATCAGGAGGGTTAATTTATATATTTTCACTGCTTTGTATACGATTTAACCTAGTATCAATCTTTATTTACCTTATATAACTGTACATCTCACTTTTGCAAGACTCTAGGCAGCTTATAATACAGGTAGTCCTTGACTTATAACCATCCATTTAGTGATCGTTCAAAGTTTCACAGGCACTGAAAAAAGTGACTTATGACTGTTTTTTCACACCTATGACCATTGCAGCATCCCCATGGTTACATGATTTGGGTTTGGGATTAGGACACTTGGCAACTGGCATATATTTATGATGGTTGCAGTGTCCCAGGGTCATGTGATCACTTTTTGCAACCTTCTGACAAGCAAAGTCAATGGGAAAGCTACATTCACTTAGCTATATTAGTAACTTAATAACTGTAGCAATTCATTTAACAACTGCAGCAAAATAGGTCATAAGATGGAGCAAAATTCATCTAACAACTGTCTTGCTTAACAATGGAAATTTTGGCCTCAATTGGGGTCATAACTCGAAGACTACCTGTAAAACAAAAATACATCACATAAAACCAATAGTTTCTGTCTGAGTTTTGATTATGTTTTTTACATTATAGATAAATGGTTTAAAAGACTGAAAGAAGGGGATGAAATTATCAACAAATTTCATGAGTACACCAATGGTACAGTATGAATCATTTCTGGTTTTTCTTACAATCATTTTACAGAAAATTAATGCTTGGGCCACTTTTTCTACAAAAACAATTGTAAACTTCTGAATGCAATTCGGATAAGCCAAACCTTGATCTAACTTCCAGTTGTGTTATACAATAATAACACGTACTTAATTGTTAATAAGTATAGTTATGAACTTCAGATAATCTTTGCATTGTCTATAATGCTTTTTCTGTTCCTTTCCTGTCAAATGTCCATGAATCAAATTGTTTGGATAATGTCCATTGTATCATATTAAGATGATGAAGGTGCCAGTTTTATGGGAATATGTATTTCTGTTGGATTGGGACTAAATGTAAAATTTTCCATGAGTTGGGTTTGGATTCTGGGGCTCCAGGGATATGTAGTTTTCTCAATAACAGTATGACATTGCTTTCCATGGCTTCCTTCTGGATTTTGCTAGTCTGCAGTCCTGTCTCTACCTGGTGGTTTTTCATCCAAATTCTAATGAGAATTAGTGTTGTACTGTAAATATAGCAATAGCCCTTAGACTTATATACCACTTCAGAGTGCTTTTACAGCCCTCTAAACAGTTTACAGAGCCAGCATATTTCCCCCAACAATCTGGCTCCTCATTTTACCAACCTCGGAAGGATGGAAGGCTATGGTGTCATCTAGGTGCTGTGTAGTTTACTAAAACAGAGTTTTGGTTTTCTTCATATTTTATGTGGGTGTTGCATTTAATGTTATATTTGATTTAAAAAAAAAATTTAGTGGTAAGGATAGCAGTTAATATCTAACACATGTAATAGATAAACAGAAAACGTTCTCAAATAAGATAGCCTTAAATATTTATTTTGTCACATTTATGCAGTGTATGTCACAGTATCTTTCCAACAGATTATGTTTAACTTTTTAAAATGTTTTATTGAGTAATCTATACTACCCAAATTACTGAGGGGTAAACCCAAGTTGTAGGGATGCGGTAGCTCAGTGACTAAGATGCTGAGCTTGTTGATCAGAAAGGTTGTTTGTTTGAATCCCTAGCACTGCATAACAGAGTGAGCTCCCATTACTTGTCCCAACTTCTGCTAACCTAGCAGTTTGAAAGCATTTAAAAATGCAAGTAGAAAAAATAGGGACCACCCTTGGTGGGAAGGTAACACAATTCGGTGCGCCTTTGGCGTTTAGTCATGCCGGCCACATGACCACGGAGACGTCTTCGAACAGTGCTGGCTCTTCAGGCTTTGAAACAGAGATGAACACTGCTCCCTAGAGTCAGGAACGACTAGCACATATGTGTGAGGGGAACCATTACGTTTTAAATCTAAGTAAATAGCTTTTGAATGTAAAAAAAATAATATGCAGCCAGTTTTCTCTGTTTCGTACAGAGGTCTGTGAGTTGAATAAATCAATCGAAGAAAAGCAAGCTAAAATGTCAGAAACTCTTTCTAATATTACGGATGAGGAAAAGGAGAAGACAGACTTGATGAGCAGCATTCAAGAGTTGAAGGAAGAATTAATCCAAAACAGTAAATGTAAGTTGCACTGGGAAAATGGAACATGAATAGTTTAGATTTGTCTTTCAGTTTTTTTTTCCTGAATAGCATCTGGTTGGGTTGGAATGAGAGAGAATGGCTGGCTCAGTATCTGCTGAGCTTTCATAACTGAGGGTGTTATTGAACGTGGGATAGCCAGGTCTCAAATGAACACATTAATCATTACATCATACTATATATTTTTATAATGATTCGGGAGATTCTGGAACTGCTCATTCCATTTCAACAAAGTTGATTTGGAACAGCCATGTATGTTTTCCCACGAGTGGTGCACTCGCCTCACAATCAGGAGGCTGTGAGTTTTAATCCTAGGCAGAGGCAGATATTTCTCTGGGCACAATGAGAATATATCTGCTGAAACAATCTCTGCATTGGTGACAGGAAGGGCATCCGTCCAGTAAACACTCAGTTCCGTTCAGTTGCCCAAGACTCCACCCCGCAAAGGATTATGGGAGTCTTTAAAAGAAGATGATGTTAGGTTTCCCATATGGAAATGTTTCTCCCCGTAGTGAAATAAATAATACAAGTTAATATAGTTGTGGGTTTTTTTTAATCCTTGCTCTTTATGCTAATGTGGTGCTTCTTGAATGCTTTACTTAGCCCTATTAAATGGCTCCAAAGAGCATAGTCAAATCGGGGAGTGGGGAAAAGCATGGAGAAAATAATCAGGCAAAAACTACCTCATTTCTCTTCCTTGCCTGTACTTTATATTCACGGCTCACTTTTAATGCTTGCTTTGCAAAATTGCCTGCAGTTTTAAATGAAAAGTGAAATATTTGATTTTAGTTAGCAATAGCACTTAGAGTTATACAGTATACTGCTTCATAGTGCTTTTCAGCCCTCTCGATAAACAATTTACAGAGTCAACCTATTGCCCCCAACAATCTGGGTCCTGATTTTACCGACCTCGGAAGGATGAAAGACTGAGTCGATCTTGAGCCGGTCAGGATCGAGCTCTTGGCCAATGAGCAGTGAGTTAGCCTGCAGTACTGCATTCTAACCACTGCGCCACTCTTAGATGAAGATGCCTTCATCTTAATGGGCTTTCCAAACTGAGCCTGTACAGTTAAAAGTAACATACATGTTCAATGATACTTGATGAAGAACCACCATATCCAGCAGCTCATAAACTTAAAGCCCCTTAATCTTGCTGGGGTTGTGTGTTATAACCTGGTCCCTCTCATTCGGACTCTTACAGTTGGGTAATACAGCATATTAACGGTATTTCACTCTGTGCCAACAGATGGCCTCATCCAGATGTAGGAGTGAGGAGTTATGAGGCATCCTACATAAGAGCTAGGTCTTTTACTCCCACCAATGCTGGCTGAAACTAACATGGAGAAAGCAAAGCCGCTACAGAACAGTGCCATCATCCCAGCCCCTGAAGCTGGTCCAGAAGGATACGATGGTCATTGGTACTGAAAGCCATCAAGAGATCCGGAACACGGGTGTCAAACTCAATGTCCTGGGGACAAATCACCCTGTGGGCTGCTTAGATCTGCTCCATAAGGAAACAGCAAAGGACCGGCTCGCAGTACCTCTGCCAGCACAGCAGGTGGCCCTCCCAAGCTCCGTTTTCGCTGGCAGAGGATCACAGGAAGCCATCACAGCCGTAAATGGAGCTCGGGAGCCTGTTTTCACTGGCAAGAGTGCTCGGGCCACAACAGGCATCCCCCGATACGAGTGAGGTTGAGCTGGCCATGCCCACCCTGGTCCCTCGAGGTCAAACAACCGTGATGTGGCCCTCAAATGAAATAGAGTTTGACACCCCTAATCTAGAAGGACCAGGACAGACGCATCAAGCCCGTCAGAGGTTATTCAGGAGCACAACCAAGACTTTTTCAGTACTGTAACCTGATCTGACTCCTGACTGGAAAGGTCTAGATAATTTGCCTCTTCCAGAGTCTATAAAGAAGTTATGCACCTACCATTTATTCCACAATTGTCTCTTTAAAAGGGAAGGCTGGAAACTGGATGAAAGTTGTCTAGTACGGTTGGGTCCAAGGACAGTGTCTTAAACAGAGGGAACAGACCACTGTCACCTTCAAAAATACCTATCCTATAAAGAAGCATTAACCCCCACTTGGACCCAACTATATGTCATCTCTTAGCTGGCCTTGACCAACCAGGAAGGAAACCGGTCTGAATCGCAGTTAGTAGAGCTCATAGCTCCAAAGACCTTGTCGAGTTCCTCAGAGCTAACTGGGTCTGAAATTCATCCCAAACTCATCCCAGACATCTGTCGCTTTTGTAGGACCTGTCCAGCTAAATAAAGTACAGTAGAACTTCGTTCCACAAACTACTCTCCTCTCAAGTAACCCTGCAAGGACTTCTCCATCCCCTCCCTGGGGAGGGATCTGGTTACCTGAAAGAGGGCTACCAGTTTCTATTTGCAGATGCAATAAGAGCAGAGAAGCGAGTCTGCTTTGTTGCTCTTACCTCTACCAAATAAATCCTAATAAAGGCTATTATTCATGTTCGATTGGATTTGTTCTTCCAGCAGTGAACTGAGTGTCTATTGCGATGTTTCCTTCCCCCAAAACTCAGAAGCTAAAGAGCGTTACATGATCCCAGATTACAGGGAGTTCACACAAATGCAATCTAAACCTAGATAGCCCGCTAAAGGGACTGCAAATGATAAATTGGGTGATATTTTAAAATAAATGGTTATTTTCTTGAAAACGTCAGGTACTAATGCTGAAAAATAGCAGGTGTTTGATTTCATAAACTTACCAGCTTACTAAAAAAAAAAATGAACCCGGGCATCTCGGCTTAACAGAAATTTTGAAGCTTTGTTTCTTTTTAAATTCCAGCAAAGCATAAAACAGCAGAAGAAACGGAGGAACGGCTTCATAAGGCTGAAAAATTATTCAAAGAGAGGCTTGGGTTAGAAATACGAAAAACGTGCGGTAAGATTGACGCTTGCATTTCTACTTCAGAATGGCCGACGTTGTTACATTTTATAACAAAATCCATTCGTTTACTTTTCTCTTACAAAGCTGATGATAATTACTGCTGTGCTATATAAGCTTAAAAGGTAATAATTTTTCCATGCAGATATGCAATGTTGCCAAAGGTTTCTCCAGGGGGAAATATTCTTGCATTCAACGATCTCTTGTCTGTGCAGTGCATCGCTGCCAACTCAGCCTCATTTTAAAAGCTCTCTGTAAGAGACCAGTTCAGCCCTCCAGTAACCCTTGTCTTCATCCTATTGCTTGACAATTTCAGAAAGACAGGGGTGAAATGTACATTTTTTCCTACCGGTTCTGTGGGCGTGGCTTGTGGGTGTGGCTTAGTGTGGTCATGTGACTGGGGGATCAAAAGAC
>JANHFT010001517.1:467212-496420 GCA_032467955.1 Pseudoxenodon macrops
AGGCAAATTGCTGGGAGGCAGAGGCAGATTTTTTTCTTGTTTTCCTCCCCAAAAGTTAGGTGCGTCTTATACTCCGAAAAATACGGCATTTTCTGAATATTTCAATCCAAGGTTAAAAGAAAAATTCAAAAAAACAAACAAAGAAAACATAAATCAAAGGGAAAGAAAAGGGGGGGGAAACCCAGCTAGGTTGAAATAAATCAGCATTCAACCGCTGATCAACTTTTAAGAACAAAAACACAGGGTAAAACAATAAAGTTAAAAAGTTAAAGTTAAAACTCATTAGTGCTTAAGAAAACAAAACTGCTGAAAGGAAGATGGATTTGCCTAGTGACTTTCCTGGTACTTTCAGAGGGAATTGGAATCTTCAAGAAACCCCCTTCCCAAATGGGTCCACAGCCATCCAAAAGTCATCTGTTTTTCTTTTTCTTTTCTACTAATTCAATCACATCCTTGTTATTTGATCTCTCTATATTCAATTTCTTCTTTGGATTATATTTCAAATACGATATACTTGGGCTTAAATAAGGTTTTGACAAAGTCATTGTAGTAGATTTAGGGCAGAGTTGGGTTCCTACCGGTTCTAACCAGTTCTTTAGAACCGGTAGTAACTCAGCGATGGTGTCACGGAGCCAGTTCCTTTGGTGTGTCTCTGTGGGTGCTGCCATTTTGGATTTTTTTATTGCTGCGTGCGCGCAAGATGCGGCCCTGAGCAAACCGGCAGCAAAATGATCCACAACCCACCCCTGATTTAGGGGACAGAAGGCAGATGATGACAAGTATTTTAGTACTCCATCAAGCCCCTATTTTCTTCTGATGAGAGGAAGCTGTGGCTAGGAGGAGTTTGGGCTGTGAGAGGTAGCTAGAACTTCCTCCTGACCAGTAAAATATTGGCTGCAGGTTCTTAAGAATATCAAAGATCACAGGAGCAAATCCTGGGAGAACGGATAAAGAGATGCTGCCTAGGGAAAAGTCAAACAAGTGACAGCATAGCTTGCAGTTACATAGTTGGTGGAGCAAAAGGCACAGGAGGGAGTCTTCCTGAGTTATTGGGCTGTATAGTTGACAGTGGGAGAACTGTAACTTCAGGTTTGCAAGATTCTGTAAATGTAGCTTTACAATAAAATAGAATTAGTTTATCTAGTCGTTTCCAGTCTGGTTTAAGCTGCTAAGAATGACACTAGACTTGGATTCATATCCTCTCCTAAACACCTGGGAGAATAAGAACCAACAGAGTAAAATTAGTCAGAAACATACCAGCAAAAACATCAGGAATGTTTTATTTCTTTTCGGTGCTGCTACGCTTAGTTGTGTAGTTTTAAATTTGGTCACATTTTGCTTCTGTGGTTGTTTGCCTGCATTAAAACTTGCTCATATAATTATCTAGCATTGTGTTTTAAATGAATGTTGATAATGACACAAATTATTCAGGCTGATAAAAATAAACAACAACAACAAAGGATTCTGAACAAGGTGCAGAATGTCAATCTCCCTGTGTTCATGATTCTCACTTCCAAAGACAAATACAAAGGTATTTATGGCCTTACGGAAACAGTCCTTTAAAAAAAAATGTCAATACATTATGAGCTTTCACAGGGTACAATATTTGTCCCAGGTAGAGACCATTTTGGACAGCAAAGAATTATTACAAATAACTCTCTCTTACCTCCAGCACGACATCAACAACATCATGAAGACACAAAGCCAGGGTTCCAACTCGTGTGAAGTTAACTACGTAAGAGATAATTAGTAACGTGACTGTCACAATATGATGTGTAAACATGATGCTAAAATCCTGGAAGATAAAGAGACAGAAAATAAAGCACCATTACATAAACTAGTTTTAGTTTTCCGTGTGTCTTTATTTTCTACCTTGATATTTTTGAAGAGGAAGGAAGTCCAATTTTTCTTTGTGTCAACCCATTCTCACAGTGTAAGATAGTCTTCGTTTTAACAATCCTTGCAGTTACCTACCTCTGCCACCCAACATTGCCTCCAGCTGATCTTTGTGGCTGATGCCAACTGATGAAGCCATGCTCAGCTGAGGCAGCTGCTGCCCTTGATGAGAATTTGGGGAGGTTGCATGAGGGCCTCACGAAGGCCAGCAGCTACCTCAGCTGGATGTACCTCATCAGCAGTGGAAGGAAAAGAAGTGCAAAGGTCAGCTGGGGTTAGCAGGAGTAGACAGCAGAGTGCAGGATGGCCAAAAGTGGGTGGAGGGAAGACACAAATTGTGTGTGTTTTATATACCGTAGGTATATAGGAACTTGGCAACAGACTATCTCCTATCCGCTAGAGCCAAAATATCTATGCATGTTCATAAATGCTTTCCAGTTTCTTCAAGGATCATGGACTTCAGTCAGGCGGGTGTCCACTCCTCTCTCCAAAAGCAAATTTAAAGGATCTGCTTTTTTCTCTCTTGACTCTTACCTTACTGCAGATTGAGCAATTCGCACAATCTCACAGTCTGCAGCAGGATGTGTAGGCATGGTTTAAGGAGTTGTAAATGGTGAGATTCAAGGATCAAAGCATTCATTTTGCCCTTTAAACTCCCCAAACTCTTAACATCTACAAAGAAGTTCAGCATTTTTGGCTCCTTGCTCTGGGAGATGGCTTCATGGAAGGCACAGATAGAATGGTGGAGGCAGCCTGGGTTTTGTTTTTTTTAATTAATACCTAGGAACATCAATGGACTTGATAAAGCACCTTGCTTTTCATATATGATTTCTGGGAAAGACAGTGTGGGTTGGACAGGTATTGGGAAGACTCAACTTCAAGTACATCCTTAGCTCAAGAGAGGATCCTAAATATAAGTCTAACAAAATAAATTAGCATATGGGGACATTCAGAGACTGCCCCCTGGTGTGTTTAATATAAAAATACACTTTATCCTCTGTCAGATACACGGGATATGGGAAGAAAGAGACACATATCCTTTTTTTTAATAGCATTATTGTTGCCATAATAGTTTAAGTTTCTACTATTCCACATTAGCAGGATTAGCACTGCCAAAACTGTTTCTCTCGAAAGGTGACTGAATCACTCTAATTGTTGCTGGTTTTAATCAGGTCCCAAGAGACAGACAGTTTTCTAGGATATTTTGATAGTTTTTCAGAAATCTGGAAAAGAAAATTACACACATGCACACCTCTACGGTACAGGGTAATTAGCAGCTACTGCTGTTTCAAAACTGGCATTAGCTATTCTAATACTTCCTATATATCTCTGCAAAGGAACAAATCTACTGTAGATTGCTCTTGGCTAGGTTATGATTTGAAGTAAATGTCAGTATTTCATCTGCTTTTGCAAGAAATACTTGATTGCTCTATAGATGACTCTCAATTTCTTCCTCCCAATTTTAGTACACCAATAACTTATCAAGGTAGCCTTTTTCTAAAATCCTTTAAATAAAGACTTTGAGATAAGTCTCTAAAAATAATATCTGGCAAAACAGACCTGACCTAGTCATCCTACCAAAGTGTTAAAGTTACACTGGTAAATTTGACTGATGTTCAGGTAAGATATTCCAGGACAACCATAAATATTCTCTCCCCTTAATTCTTTTTGTACACCATAAATGTAGCATAGCGATACATAGGAAAACGCTAATTAAACTGCCCACACAACTGCCTCTTAAGCATACACAAGCTGCACATGATGATAGCCAATAAGGATAATTCATCCCTCATGGCTCATTATGAGCTATGGAAAAAAAAAAGGCATCTGTTCCATAAGGTTATTTTTGCAGAATGCCAATCTGATCATATGCACCGGATTTGCAGATCCTGTTCATGAAGCCTCAGCCAAGCAGAGGTAACCTAGTGGAATAAACACATCAAGAACTAAAAGATGCTTTTGAGAATCAGGAATCAGTTCAATTGGAAGACGCTTTTCTGTCAAGAGTTTGCTACTGTGTAAACAGTAGGGTGAGCACATCTGTCTTTTCAATGCAATGTAGTGAACCATTCATAACCTAAGATTATCCAGTTGTTGGATGTGGCTTGCTATGCCTCTCCTCCTGAGCTAATATATAAAGCTGCGATGTGAATGAAGCCACCAATATTAATTCCAAAAGACAGGTTTGGTTTTTTGGTTTTTTTTAAAAAACACAGTTGCTATGAAGATTGTTCAGTCTGTATTTCTGCTTGGCAGATTGCTATAGTTTTGTAACAGATGGAGGGGAAAAAACCTTCCATGTTCTTCCTTTGCGCTTCTTCCTTTATTTATTTTAGACCCTTTGCCCACATGACAATAAATTTTCTCATCATAGCAATCCAAAGATTGTGGGGCATTCTTGTGGCAGAAAAAAGATTATCTCTCCCATCATGTTAGCAAAGGCAGCCTACAAGAAACCTGGACTTCTTATAAGTGAAAGCCAAGGAGAGTGCGGCTGACACTTCAAACTTCCACAGTTTTGGTATGGAGGAATTGAACAGTTCCTCCTCCCTCTCTTGCGATGAAACAGCCTTGAAGCTTTTTCTGGCATATGAAATTCATGGAAAAATCTTCGCAAACGAAGTCCTCAGGTTGCACTCAAGCCACAAGGACCAATTTATATTCTTTACAGTTGAAGGGCAGGCACCAGATATTCGTCTGTTGTACAAAGTGAAGTCAGGGTGAATAGCAAAAAGTCAGAAGTCAGGAAAGCCATTTGTCAAACTGAAAGTCAGTAGGCCCAGTTAGGTGGAAACAGTTTCGTTGCTAACCTAACCGGGAGAAATAAAGCAGAGTCAGACCTGCTTAATGCAGTAAAATAGGTTCCCCTCCTGCTTCTATTCTGATTCACTGTGGAACTGTGGTGTTCTGATTTTATGTATGCACTATCACGGTAAGTAATGCATCTGGTTGATTCCTCTTCTGTATGACATATGCTGGCAGGGGGGGGAAATTTATCTGCCAATCATGCTGCAGTAGGAATGAAGTCAGACTGTCTGCAGAAGTCTGTTAATCCTCTGTTAAGAACCTTTAGGTCCCTTCCTGTTCTCCTCCACTTACTCACAATACTTTCATAAACAAAGCTCAACGCTCTAAAAAACACAACAGATTGGAGTCATCAAAAACCTGAGTCATAAGCGTGATTTTTATTTAGGATTTATCTCCCCCTCTTTTGCTTTCTTTAGCCTTCCAGATTCCTCCACGCTCTGTATGGGGACACTGGGATGGAACGGATCCTACCGTTTCAGAGTTATATTATTTCACTGTGTCATTGTAACACCATTGCGGTTTTGACGTTCTACTCTTTCCCCTTCCCACTCATATAGTTTCAAACTTTGCACAAAATTGGTACTGCAGAATGAATGTGAATTGCTGTAGCCACAGGACAAGCTGAGTAGTTTACACTACTGTGCAGTTTTGACAATGCAACATAATGATAGTAACCAAGGCTGATTAGGAATGTGAAGGAAGGGGATCTTCCTGAATCAGCCTGAATTGGCCAATACCACTGCTCAGATCCTGTACCCCAATGGCCACCTTGTTTTGCCTCTGACTTAAATACGTGGTGAAACATGATTAATTTTATACTCCTTCCAGATACTGCTGGATACTGTTGGCTTAAGGGTTGGGGTAGAAAGATAGATGAGCAACTATGACTCCTTTACAACCTGTGGGTTTCAACTCCCAGAATTCTTGACCCACCATATATTGGTCAATTCAGAATTCTGGGAGTTGAAGTCCACAGGTCATAAAGGGGCCATAGTTACCCATCCCTGGGTTAGAGTAAGCAACAACCAAAGGATGAAGTGGGGGAAAGTTGTTATGGCATGTTTCTTCCATAGTTGTCAGTGGTGAAGATTTGTAATATCTTATCCTCTGCTTTTGAGTGTGAGGAGAAAAGTAGGAGGTTCTGGGTCCCCATAAAGATCTCACTGTCCATGGAGTCATCTTTGTTACCTACTCAGGGTTTAAGGCTCATGGTAATCAAGATGATGAGAATGTAATTAGCCAATCAGAATAAGCTGCTCTCCTTGAATTGACTGCCATTGACTGAGGCTTCTTGAGATATCATGGCACTAAAGTGCACCAGGCTCCCTCCACCAAAATACAACCTTCCCATTTCACCATGCTTTATTCTCCCTGGCACCTTCACGGAATAAATTTAGGAAGTGGCCAGATATAGGGCTATTAGATGTGAACTGCAAAGTCACCTGGAATAAAGTGACACCTACATTGAAACAAACAAACAAACAAATAAATGCTGGCAATTACAGGCATATATTTAGTACAGGTATGAATCTGCAATGTGTAAACACACACACAGACAAAAACCTGGTGCCAATAAGTTCTAATGTGCATCTAATCTCTTGGAGGAAAAGTCAGGTTTTAAAGTCTTATGGAAGGCTAAAAGGGTGGTGGCCTGCCAAAAGTCAGGGGGCCAGGTGTTCCACAGAGCAGGGGCTGCCATGGAAAACAGTCACTTGGTTGAGTTGGGCGGTTATAGAAATGGAATGAATCAATGAATGAAAGGCACACTTCCTAGCTCCCATCAGATGATAATATTTAGGGGAAGGGAACCACAGTGTGCCCCACTATCTGACCTGGTAGGATAGGTAGAAGACCTCAAGGACATCTGGCCCTGGCCCAGTGTGTCCTACAAAGCTTTAAAGGATGATGATGACCAGCAGCTTGTACTGCATGCAAAGCATGTCCGTTACAGTGCAACTTCTTACTGTTTCAAAATCATACATTATTCCATGAAATAATTGGAAAAATCTGTGACCCTCCCAGAAGGCTGTGACCAGTCTGAGAAGGCTTTGCAGCAACATCAGGCTCTGCGGCGTATATTTTCTTTCCAATGCTATTCTCAGGAATCACCGTGAGCCCTGAAGCAGGCAATTCTAGGCAGCTGAAAGTGAATACCCATTTTTATTCCCATTGGGATCATTTTAAATGCTGCTTCCAAGATCAGACATGCTGGGACATGTGTAAGCTTCCCCCCCCACCCTCTAGAAACAGTTCTGCTTTCTGATAAAAAGCAACAGTAATAACAAAAACATTACTGGGCTACCAATTATACAAGGATGTTTTTTTTGGTGTCATGGAAATGAAAGCCACCCAGAGTAGCCCCAAGGCGAGATGGGCGGCAAATGAATTTAACAAACAAATACGGTAAATCCAACTGCTAAGCAATCAATGTGTTTTCACACCTTCCTCAACCTGATGTCTAAAAGTCAACTTTCTACCAGCATGTTCATGTTCAGAATTGGAAGAATATCAAATTGGATTATGCTATTATAAATTATTTCTTTGTACATCTCCACCTTTAGGTGTCCTCTAGATCAGGGGTCCGCAACCCTCAGGCCACAGCCCATTACTGGGCCGTGGCCTATTTGCAACTGGGCCTCATGATCTGCATGGGCAACTCGACTCGCGAGGACGGTGGGCCGGCACGCATGCACATGAAACTCGACTTGCAGTCGAGCTGCGTGTGTGTGCATGCCAGCCTGTCGCTAGCATGAGTCAAACTGCACACGTGTGCATGCCAGCCCGCCACTCGCACGTCCTGGTTCCCCTCTGCCCCCCAACCATGTCACCAAAGCGCAAAGGTTGGGGACTGCTGCTCTAGATGAGTTAATTTCAATTCCCAAAATTCTCAGCAACGGTTGTACTGAGGATGGAATCCTGGGTGCTCAAATCCGCACACTTGAATATTTAATGTCACATAAAAAATTACTATTTCCTAGAATACTTTAATAGAATCTGAATAAAATGGTCAGCATTGTACTAATGAACCAGTGATCAATATTGCTATCAACTCCCAAAAGATATGAAAACTACCTCAGCTTAGTCCAATAATGCTAGCAGATTATGCAACCTGACTGTGTATTGTTTTCTGAAAATATAACAACCATTCACAGCTGCAGTCTTAACAGCAAATTTATATTGCTCTGGACAATTAGAATTACCGTAAGATGCTGCTAATAGGGCAGTGCAAAGCATTCATAAATGTGCTTTGGAAAGCATGTTGGCACAGATGAATTAGGTTTTTTTATATGTGCATGCAGACAATGTTTTTATTGAGATTATCCACAAAATGAAGCAACTATGCATATACACAGAGGTTGAAACAGTTGGGAACAACGTTTAACTTTGTTATATTTCTGCCCTTGTACCACTATTTATGTTTTTCTTGTAAACCACCCAGAGTCACTTAGGTGATATGGGCTGTGTAGAAATGTAATGAGAAAAAAAAAAGTTGCATAAGTCTTGCAAAAGACAAGGCTGGAATAATGCTTCAAAGGCCAATACTGTACTTAGTGGTTCAAATGCTTTGCACAGTCCTTGGTGCTACTTCCATGCAAATGTGTCAGTCCAAATGATGTTACACAGTTCTATCAAATAGCATTGTTCTTACAAAAATGATTGTTCTTACCTTTCTTTTGATGTCAATGAACTGAGAAAACATTACAGACCAATAGAATGCCAGTTCAAGTATATAGTAGTAATGAATCTCAGGCATCAATGGCTGGAAAAAGAAAAACAATAATTAAAAAAAAGATGTTAAAAACTCCACCAAGGTAAATTCAATAAGTTTGGGAACAAATCAAATCCTTATCTAAAATAGATTCCTGCATAACAATTTTGGAGATTTGGTGGATTAAAACAATATTTTGAACAATACCTTCCCCCCCCCCCAAACCCAATGAAATATTGGAAAGAAATTATGTGAAGGGCTCAAAACTCTGTCTATCCATCAGCAGATTATCTCTCCAAAAGCAAATGAAAAGAGCTCAAATTATGGTGTGAGGGGAGAAGCTGCCAAAGTAAAATCAATTTGGAAAATTGTCTGGTTCCATCATTCCAGGAAATATATATATATATCCCATAATGCATACCTATGAGAAAGACAGCTATGTAATGACTTGGAAAGTTACTGGGTGTTCCATTAATCCCTTCCCTCAGTCATGTGGCCCAGAGTGGAGCATATGCAGACCACCCACAAAACATTTTAATGGTTCAGGCACCAGGCTAGAAAACAGGAGACCATGTGTTCAAGTCCCGCCTTAGCCATAAAAGCCAGCTGGGTGATTTTGGGCTAGTTAAAACTTGTTAAACTTTTAAACGGTTTGATGGGATCCAATTTCACATGTAGCTGAAGGTGTTTCAGAATCACTACTTTATTGGAGCTGCAGCTCTGATGTCCTCCTCCTCCTCTGATGTCAGCTCAAATTGGTTTTCCACATTCTCTGAATAGGCATGGGGAGGAAAAGTCCCTGGCATTCTTTTGTAAATTCAGTTTTTATTCAAAATAAGTAGAAGTACAACTCATTTACATAAATAGAAGACACTCTCATTGCGATAAACCTTCGTTAATATCCCATAGGTTTTCCCCACTGAAAATATCTGTTGGTTAAGACCAATTTGATTTTACACTAAGATATTTTTTTCATCACCACTGCATAACAGTCATATTGAGGTTCAGATCTAGTATTTTTTTTAAAGAAGGTTGGAAGAGTCCTTGATCTCCTTCCCATCCACCCCTCCCCTCCCCCAGGGGTTGAGAAATTTCTAGCTTCCCCATCTGCTTTGTCAACTCCAAAGCTGCTTCTTTAAAACGATATCTGGCCTTGTCAACTTAGCTATTGAGAAACAGGAGGTTACAACAGTGAGCAGTGGTCAAATCAAAAAGATTGCCTTCCCCAAGCCCCAGCTCTTCCTCCCTTCTCTGCCCTCATTAAAAGTTAGCAACTTTTAAGATGTGTGGAATTCTGGGAGCTGAAGTCCACCTATCTTAAAGTTGTCAAGCTTGAAAAACACTGATCAAGACTAAACGAACGAAGTGAAAAGTTGTATTTGAAGATGGCCGCTACAGCCCTTTCAAAGGATGGCTGTACATTTTCAACATTTTACATTCATCAAACACTGGTTTTTATAGTTGTTTTACCTGATATGGGTAACCAATCCAGCACTGCTTTGTGTTCCACAGCCAAGAACTCTTTAAAAAAAGTAAATAAATAAACAAGAGAGAGAAAAAGAGGAAGGGAAAAAAGATTAAAATGCTTGCAGAGCAATGCAACCAAAATCTTTTGGATATTTGAAACGCGTTCATTTGGCCCTGCCAGAAGGAATGAAGCTGGGTAACTTTGGGCCAATCACTTTCTCTGAGCCCAAGTCCCTTCAGAAGGTTCTTGTTGTTGGGAACATAAGAGGAGGAAGGTGTGTTGGATACGCTCTTCACCTTGAGTTATTTGTAAAATTAAAATAAAGGTGTGACACAAACAAATAACAAAGAAAGAAACATTTGTCTATGGCTTAACCCATCATATGAACTCAACCATTATGATATGTAAATGGAACTTTATGGCTTAAGGTGTTGTAGTATTCTAGCCAACTATGGGTTTATTCAGCAAGCCATGGTTATTTGAAACATGACTTTGCACAATTAAGTAATTCAGTATTACTAATATCATACCGCAAAGACTAATTATTTTCACTTTCAATGTTTTGCTTATGTCTCTGAGGTACTTACTTCATACTCTAGACCGCATTATAAACTAAATTCTGCTATGCTCAATGATACCGAGTTCCACTAGTCCATAATTTTCTTTCCTTCAAGGCATCAAAAAATAAAAAGGGGCAGTAATGGTTGATCCTTGATTTTTGTCCAAATGATTGAACTTAATTAAGCAATCTGGCTATGGATCCATTTAGGAAATGAAGCTAATAGCTATTGGCAGCCCTAAAAACTTTTTAAAATAAGTCATTTAAATCTTAAATATATATATAATATTTTGTATTAGGAGAAGTTCATATTCATATTCTTATGAACTGTGTATCAACTACACAAGTGGGAGACATAGAATTAATAGTCAAACCACAGCCTAGCAATATGTAATGCTAGTAATATTTGCTAATAATATGCAGCTCAATTAATTTTTATTACATTATATGCACACTATAGTACCTACATTTATAATGAGATAAATGTGAATTTATTTTTCTTAAGCTATAAATGATCCATTATGGAAAAAAATTGAAATCTGAAATTTGAAGTAAACATGAACTTTTTATTGACTAAATTATCTTCATTTTTAGGATTACGAAGTATAGGGAAAGCTACAGTAATATTTATTTTTAGGGTTTTTTAAACAGGGCAGTCAAAATTGAAATGCATCCTAACAAACAGCTATTTTGAAGCTTGCCACTACTTTCTTGCTGATTGCAGATTTTCAAATCTGAACAAGAAGAAAAATCCTTAAAATTGTAAAATAAAGTTTTCATTGGCTGAACAATCAACCTTCAAGTACTTTTGCTTAGTTAAAACCTTGCAATCAGACACCAAAAGAAGCTGGTACAAAACTAACTGATCATTCTACTTTCATGTAGCTCCTGGCCCAGTTTCCAAACATCATCACTTCATATTTCTGGCAAGAGCAATCTGTCTGTTCACTTTTAGATAACCTCTGGCAGGAACAGGATGGGGGGGGGGGGTAATTCATCCTTTCTTACTGTTCTTGACTGTTCAGCCTCCATCAATCAGTATGGTTACCAGCATGCTTCTGATTCAATGCAAGAAGTGGGTAATGGCCTATAGAGTCCCATGGCATGGGACTGAGACCTACTCTTCCCAATTATGTCTACTTGTCCCATCAGCTCTGGCAGGAGGAGAGGCATGCTATAATTCAGGGGTGTCAAACTCAATTTAATTGAGGGCCACATCAGGATTGTGTTTTGACTTCAGGGGCCGGGGGTGGGAGCGTAGCAAACAGTGGGCGTGGCCAGTTCGACATCACTCGAGGGTCCATTTTTGCCGCGACGGCCTCCTGCAGCCCTCTGCCAGTGAAAATGCCCCCCCCCCAGATCTGGATCCGGCCTGCGGGCCTTATTTGAAACCCCTGCTCTAGCCCCTGTCTACCAGACAGCATCATCTGACAGGGCTCAGGAAGAAAGCCTTTTTTTAGTGTAGTGTCTGCATTTGAAACATCATCTCTCCCCCCTCTCCCCCAGAGCTTAGATTGACCCCAAACCTACTGGCTTTTCAGAAAACCTTAGAAAATGATTTTGTCACCAGGCTTGGAAATCCAGATGAGTGTTAGAGCCTATGTACTCTGTTAAATATCTTTGGTGCTTTTTGTACTTTGCTATCTCTACTGGCCTAGTTTTTATATTGCTTCTTATTTTTTTAATTGTTGGTTACTGCCCAGAGACACGAATTTGAGATGAATATGAATTGAAATAATAAAACAGATAAAAATGAATGAGTGAATGAATGAATGAATGAATGAATGAGAATTCTGCTGGATCACAGCCAGAAGAAGTTCATTTAGTCTAGACCTTTGTGTCACGTAGTGGCCAACAAGATGAATTCAGGATGGTTATAATCAGGGACAAGGAATCAATAGCCATCTTTTGTTGGGGTTCCCAAGTAGTTGGTACTTAAGGTCCATTGCCTGTGATCTCAGAGGCATCCATCAAGAGTAGACTAGCACAAATTCATAGCACAATCCTTCATGAAATCATCCCAGTCCAGTTTTAAAAGTCTCTGGTGGATGTTTCTCACATCGGACAGCAACAAACTCCAGAGTAACTACAGGTTCCGTGAAGAAGTATTTATTTATAGGTCCTAGAATCTCCCTGCGTTTAGTATTATTGGATGATTATAATATTGTTAAGAGAAGAAGAAAAATGCCCATTAACATTTCTCATACTATAGTATCATGTCTCCACCTACTCTACCTAAGTCACACTTATCATACTTCTGCTTTAAACCTGCCTCCCGGGGAGATGCTCTAGTCTAGCCCTCTAATTTCCATCTTCTTACTCCTCCTCCTCAGAAGAAGAATCTAGACCCTGACAGTTTGTGCTTTCTATGGTAATTTTTTATTAATGAGTTGGGTATATTAACCTAAGCTCTTTTTGCTTTTATTATGTTGCATAGTATTGTACAGTACCCAGAGTCATTATGAGTAGACCAGCCTATAAATAAGTATGGGTAATCTTCAAATTACAACTGTAATTGAGCCCGGAATTAGTCATAAATTATTGCTACCTTTGTAAATCACAGGCATCATGTGATCAGATGCAAAGTTATGACCATTTTTTTACACCAGTCATTAAGCAAATGCTGCAGTTATTGAGCAAATCCATTCTCCCTAATGAGCCCCTCCCTTTTTTTTTACTAGAAACCAAAATTAAATGTTGAGAAGCTGGCAAAAAAAATAAATTCAAGTCACAGACACATGACTGCGAGATGTTGCAAACAGTTGTAATGATGAGCGAGTTGCCAAGTGCCCAAAATGCGATCACATGACCATAGCGTGTTGTAACTCTGAAAATGGGTCACAGGTAGCTCTGGGGAGGTCTAGCATAATTTCAAACAGTCGTTAGGCAACTGTTCGTAAGTTGAGGGCCACCTATAAATTAAGGTGATAAACGTACTATGACCTACTGCAGAGAGGGACAGTTGTTCGGTAATCACCCTGTGCTGTGGATTATCCTCTTTTGTACCCCACCATTTTCTATTCTCATTTATAGTGGGCTAAATTCCCAATATTTGGAATAGGAAATAAAATAAAATGTTGGCTTTCCAGTTCTATCATCCTCAAATTGAGAGTACCAGGAAAAAATATAAATATGGGTTTATATGCTAAGCCTTGAATTTGCCAGTGTGATTCAATCACTGATCTGCAGGACAAAAAGATGAATGACACACAACAGTATTTAAGATATAATTGACTCCTTCTGCTTGATTCTTTATTTTTTTAACAATAGTAGAACCAATAACGTTTTTTCCTTCCTTCTTGACTTTTCCTGCTTAAGATATATAATATTAAGCCTAAATGTTGTTAATTCTTCTCTTTTCTTCTACATGTTTATAATCCTCAAAAAGAATATTAACATTCTAGGCTATTAGTGTTAAAACGTCTGTAGTTCACAATCATGGAATACATTGTATAAAGCTGGTATATTACTAAAGGGCCAGGTTCTATCTTTTTTTTTCTTCCTTGGCCATTACCCTTAAATGATCAAAGAACTGACAATTTGTCAAAAAGCATGAGTTTAAAATAAAAGCGATAAAAGAGAAATCTAGAGACCACCTCTAAAACAATGTAGTATTCGGATAAGATTTAGTGCTGATTCCAATGCTTTTCACTTGTGGAAAAAAGAATTTCATTTTCTGAAAAGCCCATTTTGAAGTTCTGTATTTTGGAGGCAAGTTTAGGAATATTATCGTACAGAGAAAGGAGAATCAGGATATAAACAATTAATAGGCTTATTTGAAAGCAATGTATTATTTCGAAGTGTAGCGACAAGCACATTCTTGTTCTTAATCCCACATAAAAGCCCTTTCCTAGATATAGTATAGCTAGAAGGCCAATAAAGAATATATCCCGTTGAATCACATTTTATTTTTAGGAGATGACTACATGCACCGTTCATCATTTCACAAGCTCTCAAGAAAGTGTAGTCAATTGAATGAGGAGGTGAACCCCAGGATGGAGGTGGTACATTCCAGAGGAGTTAAGAGGGAACTTGGTCCAGGTGTGACGTGTACAGAGTTCTCAGTATGGGGGGAAATTGTCTATTGGTGTAAAATAATAAAAAAAAAACTCAGCTTGGAAGAACTGCCAGGCATCATTCTGGCTTTTGGGCCTGACAGAAAGATCTTCTTGAATCAAGTTCAATATGTGAAGGCAACAAAGGACCTCAAGGGATAATAGTTCCTCTGTTTCCTGTTTGCCAAGAATCACAATAACCACAGAAGAAAGCAGGAGACCCATCAGCTTTACTCTAATATATGCCTCAAGAACCAATCACTGGCTCTCTTGTAGAAATTGCTCCAGAATACTTTTGCAACGTACAATTCAGACCACCCAAACTCCAACAAGAAGCTTTGGAACTGATAGTGAAAATATTAAAATGGTAGATAGATTCTGTCTTTTAGGATCAATAATCAACAGTAAAGGAATAAGTAGTCAAGAAATATACCACAGACTAGCACTTGGTGGTACACCCGTGAAGGCTTTGGAAGAGATATTTGTGATAGGTCGATACTTATAAAGATCAAAATAGTGCAAGCCATGGAATTTTCTGTGATACCCTAAAGGAACCAAAAATTGGACTTTGAAGAAGCAAGACAGGAAAAATATTGACATAATGTCTCCAGAGTAGGGTAATTTGAACTGCTTCATTTGTGCCTTGAGTGAGAACTTTAGGTTGGTTTTTTTCCCCCAATGTTCCTTTTGTTTACTTTCTTGGCTGTCCACATATTCTTGGGAGCCTGCTCTAAAAGGCCAAAGTTTAAAATTGTCGATACAATTGGGAGTGGGACTAGGAGCAGCCCTATGATGATGAAGATCGTTACTTGGCCAAGAACTGGCACCACAATAGCAAACATATAGCACCATCAAAAAAGAGGCTGTGGCGCTACGATGGGCCGTTGAAGAATTTATAGTCTATTTATGGGGGCAGAGGGAGTTTCAAGTAATCATCCATGAGCACTCACATGGATTTATTAAATGAAGGATAGCAACTCAAAGGTTACTCAACGGTATCTATTGTTACCACCACATAGGTTTATCATTCAGCATCAAGCTGGAAAACAGGCCATCCAGCAGACTACATGTCTATGGAGATTCTGAGTCATCCAGGTCATGGTTGTCTCAAAGGGGCTTTTTCAAGAGGCAACTAGATTTTCTTTCTTTCTTTTCTTTGAAGACATTTCACTTCTCATCCAAGAAAAGCTGAAGAAGCTTCTTGGATGAGAAGTGAAATGTCTTCAAAACAAACAAACAAACAAAATAACAAACAAACGAAAGTCCATTTGCCTCTTGAAAAAGGACTTTTGGGACATCCAGCTGACTACTTGTCACACTGTGGAATGAGTATAGTACTCCAAACAGCTAATGTAGACAAGGAACTGAACGGGACTATGACCCTCATTAAAAAGGAGGAAGGAATGTGGAAGGAAAACCTGGCAGTGACTAGCATAAGCATTTCCTTCCCTTTCTTTTCTCCCCTGGGGACTTTATAGCAGCCTGAAGGACAATGCACCACACCTGGTCTCAATTATAAGGGCAAAATGCTGAAAGATGCAGGGTGTGGGTGGGCAGGTACATTTGGAAGATGATTTGCGTCGGGTAGAAGAGCCAAAAGGAAACATTTGAGCAGTTACCAGCTCAACAAGCAACTGAGGGTAAAGGAGGAGGAGCCAAACCAGTGATGGAGAAGCTGAAGGGGGAAGCAGAACCTAACAGCTGAACCACTCCAGCAGGAAAGCTGAGGAGCTACAGTCAACCAGTCACTGGTGAAGCATCTTTCTTCTTTCATATAGTACAGAATGAGAAACTGCACATTGGCAGCTTGGAAATGCAGCTGGCAGAAGCCAACCTGCAAGGTGGCTGAAGACTTTGGTTCAAGTTCAAGCAACAGATAGCGTGGGAATAAAACAGAGACATAGATGGGTATAAGCCTAGTAATAAGTACATTTGTTAATTGTTTTGTAATAAAATCTAAGAGGATTAAAACACCTGTCTATATGGTGTTGGCTGCTCACCGGAAGTTATTCAAATGTAGGCCCCATAGTAGACAAAGCTGGGGGGCAAAAACTCCATGAAACGGCAGAACCTTAAGAGTCTTCATTGGAAGATTCTTCAAAATCAAGGATAGGAACTCATACAAAATCATGTGCCAAAGCAGGCAATTTAGAAGTCAGCCACCATTTCAACTGAGTAACTAAGGTTTCTATCCTCTCTCAAAGGGACAGCAGAGAAAAACTGCTGTCCCTTGAAATATATATTTAGGAAGGCATGACATGAAGTATTAAAAAAGAAAACATCCAAATTTATTTCTCCCTTAGTAGATTTTGGTTAAAAAAACAAACCAAAGAATTGACCTTAGTATGAACAACTGCCATTATCTATGGGGAAGGAAAGAGAACTAGGCCAAAAATAGTTTTCAGCAATATAGTGTTCAGTTCAATAAAACTACTTGGATCCACACATATACTACAATACATTAGAACAACCTTGGTTCTTGGGAAGAACTCAATGTGTCTATGTAGGTCAACACCAGCTAAAGAACCTGGAATCTGTGACTTCTGAACACTGTACTGAACAGATAATAATATTTGGGCATTTTACAGTTAGATAATATCAAGAATTAAAATTTCGATTAGTAAAGAACACACCCAAAGGGTGAGAAAAGTGCTAAACACAAAATTAAATGGTGCGAACACCATTAAAAACAGCAATACCTAGGCCACACTTGTTGGAATTATTAAATGAACATAAGCTGAACTGGAGGGTTTGCACCAGAATCAAGTATAGTCATGATTATTCCCTATGCATTACATCTCCATAGTGATATTGATAGATAAAAACGTAGGCAGAGATTAACTTCAAGTCAAACAAACTGTTGAAACATTTGCTGATTACGTAAAAGATAACAAGAACAAGCATTGATGCAAGTTAAAAACTTATTGAATGTACCCAAACAGAATATGAATATCAGGATAAAATAATAAAAATAGGAATAGAATGTTGGCAAGGAAAAGCATTAGACAATCAATTTCTGCAAAAGATATCAGGGAAAGTGGATAAAGATAAAACCTGGCAATGGCTGACAACTGGAATGTCAAAAAAGAAAGAAAGAAAAAAACCTGAAGTATTGGTTTTAGCTGCACATGAGGGGCACATGACATGGACTTTGTAATTTGTTAGTTAGCATAGTTCCTTTGTATTTTAATTTGACTTATTTTCTATGTTCAGGCTTATTACAGACTGGAATGTAAAAAAACTTTTATCCTGTGATTGAATGGATTGATTAGATAGCTTTTAACATTCTTAAACTGAAAAGATAATTTACAGAACACTGTCTGGAGACTATCCTCTGATAAGAAAAAGTACAAGGAGTGGTTTCACATAATTTTGCTACTGGTTAGCCGCGCACCGAAAATGTGCATGCATGCCTTCTACGCATGTGTGCGACCTTCCATGCATGCTTCTTGCTCGCACACACGGCTTGCACGCATGCATGCGGCTTAGAAAGTGTCGCTAAATAGGACAGCCTAGCACCGGGGCGGGTGGGCAGGCGCACCCGCAGGTTGCCACTACTGGTTCGCCTGAACTGGTTCGAACCAGCTGAATACCACCACTGCTCTTATCTTGTCCAACCAACTTTCTTTTTTCATTTGTCTTTGTTGTGTTAACTATAAAAAGGAAAGTAAGATGGGTCTTGAGGTTCTCCTTTTCATAGGGAGATCCCACTTTATCAGGGTACCCTAATAAACTGCATTTTAATGATTCCCCCAACTCGGTTGCTTATTGGGAAGGTAAATCAAGGCAGAACCTTGGGCCAGACTATCAACAAGAGCAAGTTATTTGAACTCCTGCAATCAAGGCCACAGTTAAAGAAATTTTCAAACGATCAAAGTAGATTATGCAGGGAGGCAAAAGATATAGTGGATTATGCACTCAGATTGTGCAAAATGATTACATAAAGTGATTATAAACAATGACATAAATAATTACCGAAATGATATAAAATTATGTGCCATGAGTGAAGAATGAGCAACGTTGTGGGATTATCAAATGCAAACTAATGAAGTCCTGGCTAATAACACACCAGATTTAAGTCTGGTTGAAAATAAAGGGTGGATAATTAATATGGCAATACTACATCAGAGAAGATCACAAAGTATCAAGATGTGTGTGTGTGGGGGGGAGAAGAACTGGAGAAAATCACAAAATACAAAGATCTGAAAATAGAATGACTATGGCAAAAGAACCAAAAATAACACCAATAGTAATAAGGTGCTTTGGGTGCAATTCTAAAACATCTGGAGGACCACTTGAGCATCATCAGCAATGACAAAATCATCATTAATCAATCATCGCAAAAGGCAGCTTTATTTGGAACAACTTACACCTTGCAACAGAACCTGTAATATTATTAAAGTTTTAACATCTGCCGCTTCTAGATCTTTGGGAAGGGCTCAAAAGGTGGACAAAAATGCCAAATCCTATCTAAACATCTGGCTGATTGTGTGATCAACCATAATGATAAGACTGTTTTTAAACTATTATTATAAATTCTTATGAAGGGGTTTATCCTTGAGAAATATTTGGAGCCACAGTTTTGCTTCTTTTTCGTCATTTGTAGTCTCCCATTTCCCAAAGACAATGCACATTTCCACTGCAATTTTATCTGTGTCTTTTGGAAACTTTTAAACGTTCTTCATGCTAAAAGAGACTGCAGCTACTGAGGAGTCTACAAAAACCACTAATTCCGTATTACGCTTATATTTTTGCTGCTAATCCATTTTTGCCAGTATGTCCAATTCTTTCTGAATCCTTTAGTCTAGGGATGGATTATTTGGTATTGAGGGCAAATTTAATATGATTTGGGAGACCAAGAGCCAGGGCTGGGGGAGGGTTTCCAAGAACGATACAAGTAAGTAAGCAGCAGCACCCAAGTAGATGAAACCAAAATTGTTTTTAATTCAGTAAGGAATTAAAGGAAGACTCTTGTTTAAGATTATGGGAGACATTCTTGACTTCCAGGGAGAAATGGCAAACTTGGTGGAAGGAAGAGCTGACAAGTAGACTGGTTCTTTCTAATTCCTCTCTAGAAAAGGAAAGGTCTTGAGGTCACTCACAAGTTCTCCAGAGGAGACTGCAAGACAGATTGGGAGGCGAAGGAGAGCCATCATTGCTCAAACCATGTTGGGCGCCTTTCATTAAGACACTGAGTTTGCCAAAAGGGATTAGAAAAGTATTTCCTTTTCTAATCCCTTTTGGAAATTGCTTGCTTTTCAGCTACAAGGAATTTTTGGATTAACAAGTTTTATAGCACCGGGCAAGTTTCATTCAACTCTTAGCAAAAGAAGTTTTAAAGTTTAAGGACTTTTGCAAAAAAAACTGTAAAAGAGTCCTTAAAACTTTGATTTGGAAAGTTACAAAAGGACTAGGGCTCCCGATGAATTTGAAATAAAATTGTGGAATTAATTGTAAGGATCCTTCCCATGGGAAAATTATTTTGTTTTGAATTCTCTTTTTAAAAAAATGATAGGATGAGACTTTGAAGGTTGGACACTACAGGGAACCGGAAGAAATTAAAGATTACAATTAAAAGAAAGGAATACTTACATTTGATTTACTAGTACAGAATCGAACCAAATATTTTAACATACAGCGAGAATTTAATTTAATTTAAGAGTGTTGTCTCTATGGATAGACTGTATTTAAACGATGTTATGGAAGAGGAACAAGTTTTATCTGCCATGATTGAGACTGATTTGAAAGTGGATCTAAGAATGATAGGTTACAACCATGATATGGGAAAAAGTGCTACACTGGACATACAAAGTAGAGACTCTGTTCTAATGGTTAGAGTATCAGTTTAGAAACCCTCTTACTGTAGGTATGGAAACCAGCTGGATGACTTTGTGCCAGTCCCGCTCAGCCCAATGTACTCATAGGAAAAATAGAAACAGGAAGGAATATTAGGTATGTTCACCATCTTGGGTTATTTATAAAAATATAAAGTTGGGATAAAATTTTTTTTTTAAAAAGAAACCATCTATCTTAATAATTAAAAGACTTATACAAATAACAAACCAAGAGAGTGGCATGGATAACTTTCTTATATTAGATTTACAAAAGAGACGTTAAAACTTTCAAGATTTTCTGAGAAGGGACCAGGACAACATGAAATAAAATCAAGTTTTTGGATGTTATTTGAAGCGTTTAAAAATCAAAATTGTTAAAAGTAAAAGAAAGGAATACAGAGTTGGTTTATTTGACCCAGGTTCAAATAGACATGTTATTAACTCTGGTAATCCTTAATGGACTTTTGATGATGAGGAATGAAATGACAAGGCTTTAAGGGGATTTTTTTTTTATAGGTAAGAGATGGAATATGGAAGAAGAGATCATTTGGGTATTTTAAGAGAAAGTGATAAACTACTAAAATTGTTTATACTTCTGATGAAGGGGGAAGTAATTATTTTATTTTCTCTAACTTTTTGTTTTTTATTTTCTGTACTTTTTTTCTTTTTATTCTTTTGGGCTTTTTTAGTTTTTACCTTTTCATCTGTAATTTCTAATATCTTTTTTAAGAAACTCTCCTGCTACTTTTTGGTAACTGTGCTTTCAGGTAGCTCTGGGATTACAATAGAGAGGTCTACAGTTCGGATGCTATCCCAGACCCTTTAAATCAGCTGGCCCTGCTTTAATAAAGCATTGTTTTATTATCAAAGACTCAACTGAATAATCCTGCTCTTGAAGATGACTGTTTTATTTGCTAGATAAAAGGTTCTCATCTGGATGTATCAAGCATGCAAGTGACACTGCAGTACCAGAGTCTGGTGGGTGTGATAATATACCCCTTATATTTTAAAACAGTCCAATGCAGAATTGGTCATGAAAAACAAGCTTAAAATGGACTTTCTAATTGCTCTACAGTTTGGATTCTGGTGATTTATTACCAAAATTCCAATCTGGAATTCTAACATGATGAGTTCAGATGTTTATCAGAAACTACATGAGGTTATAGGATTATCTTTTTCTCACTGTCAGCGGATTACATCTAATGCAAATAATCTCACGGGGAAATATGCAGTTATATTCTGATTCTACGGTATTATATTTTATATCCATTCTTCAGAAATGAACAAAGTTTCCCTGTGCATCCAGTGGCATATTCATGAATGTATGACCATAACAATAGATAACAATGGATTGAATTTATTGGTTTCTGAAATGTATTTAGAGCAATCACTGAAAATCTCCAAGTTGAATAAGAGGAATGATTGCAGAACTCAAGCGGCTAATAAAAAAAAACCCAAGACCACAAGCATCCATTCACCATAAAAGATAACAAGCATTTTTGCTAATTTCACAAAATGGCCTGTGAGCATCATGGAAATATTTCTGAAAATTACTAAGGAGGAGAATTTTTTTCCCTGATAATTTATCTTTATTTATTTATTAATCCAATTTATATTGCTGCCCATCTACACACACACACACACACACACACTACTTTTATTATTTTTGTAAATAACTCACAATGGGAAACATATCTAATTACTCCTTCTTCCTCCTCCTATTTCTTCCACAAAAACAACCCTGTGAAGTGGGTTTACTGAGAGATTAAATGACTGGCCCAAAGTCACCCAGATGGCTTTCATGGCTAATGCAATTTTAGAACTCACTGTTTCTTGCTTTCTAGCTCAGTGCCATAATCCTTAGACCAAACTGGCTTTCCAAAAAATTCAAAATGCAGTGCTGTCGTTCTGTGCTTCAAGGTACAAGAACAGTCAACAATTTCAGACCGACCCAAAAAAATATATCAAATTGTCTGTCTTTATGCTGTCTTTAAATGTTCGCCCAGAAAAACTGATGGAATTCCTGCAAAATATATGGATGAATCATAGGCTCAAAGCTGGTGTACTTTTTTTTCATCTTAATATGCCAATTGAGGGCCTGTGAAACTTTATAATGGAAGAAGGACAATATTGTTGTGTGGGGTGAATAAGTATCAGCTAGTAATTCAGATCATCAAATAAGTAGCCAGAAAAATAGAGGTAACAAAACCACCTTTTTTAAACGGCATATACGTAGCTGGCAAATGACAAAAGCAAGATGAAGGGCAACAACGAGAGGCAGTAACAGCAGCCATAGCAAAAAGAACATTGTGGTAGCAGAAGAAGCAAGGTGTAGAAGTTGGAGGTGGATGGTAGAGCAATGGGACAATCACTGGATAGCAAATGGAAAGGATGGTGTTGAAAGAGATACATCTACACAGACCCACCAACACCATCTTTTCCCTTTGCTATCCTGCGGTTCTCCCATTGCTCTACCATCCACCTCCAACTTCTACATCTCCTTGAAAGAGATACATCTACAAAGTTCCACCAAGGAAAGGATTTAAGCCTATATTTTTGTAGGGAAGCTCTGTGTATTCTATTTTGCTCTAAACAGGTATGTCTCTCAAAAGCTTAATCTGCCACCTGGAGCACCTCAGGACTAAGAACACCTGTTTAAATTAAGATGACCTATTAAGATGAAGCTCCTAGTCAATAATCTAGGATTGTATCTTCTTGCCAAGAATGTTTTTTTGTTTCCTTCCTTCCTTTAGAAGATGATTTTGTTGTTCTTCAATCCAGTCATGCCTGACCCTCCACATCTGCAACCATGTGGACCACAATATGTCAGCCTCCACCCATCTTCCACTATCTCTAGGTGTTCATCCAACCCATGCCCACTACATCAATGGCATTATCTAACCATCCCATCCTCTACTGTGTCCTTCTCCTTTTGCCTTCTATCTTTCCCAACATCAGGGCCTTTTCTAACAGGTCTTCTCTTCTTATTTGTTAATCAAAATATTTGAGTTTCAGTTTCAGTATCTTTTCTTCTGAAGAACAGTAAGGGTTGATTTCCTTTAGGATTGGCTGATTTTATCTCCTTGCAGTCCAAGGGACTCTCAAGAGTCCTCCAATTCTTTGGTGTTCAGCCTTTTTTATGGTCCAAAAAATGTCCTTCTATGGAGATTCTCAGTCATCCAGGTTATGGTTTTCCCAAAGGTGCTTTTTCAGGAGGTAACTGGACTTTCTGGTCAGAGCTGAAGAAACCTCTTGGATGAGAAGCGAAACGTCTTCAAAACAAAGAACAAGAAAGTCCAGTTGCCTCCTGAAAAAGCACCTCTGGGACTTCCTTGTACTTTCCGCTTCTTAGGTTGACTTAGACTAATAGTGTATACAATTGCAGGCAAGAAACTCTCGTGTTACTCTGAGGTTTTCTGCTGCCCATAGGCAAAGCATAACCCTCATATAGAAGTATTTTCAAATACAAAAAAAACAGAAAACCTATCTGGACATGTTTCTTACATGTATGCACAACTGTATTACTTCACTTGTTTCCTGTACAAACTGTAGCTCATTTCCTCACAACAATTGAGAAATGCAGCACATTGCCAGAGTTTGTGACTTCAGCGGAAGGAATTTCCAGCATATAATAAATGGAGAATCAAATCTACTTTATTCTCCATAGAAGTAACAACTGCTCAGGAAGACATAACTTCAAGATGTTTGGGGGCTTTTCAATTAATTCAGTGGCAATAGAGCTGCATCTCTGAATATAGTCAGAGGTACCAATCTGTGTTATTCCAGATGCTTTCTGACTAAGTCCTGTAGCCAGAACACAAATATGCATTTTAATTCAGACATCATATTGAAGAACAATTAAAAGGAAGACACTGAATACATTTATGGAATATGAGCAATAAACTGATTAGAAGTTTTAAAATTCTAAATATTTTAATTTTCACATCTGTTTAAACCGAACACAGGTCTCATGTTGGTATTGAGACTATTTCGATTGCTATGACAGCTAGTCTTTCACTAGAAAGGGACTGGGGGCTACAACATCTGATTATCTGGAATCTTTCAGTGGATGTTGATACTACTATTATATATTTCTAGGATAGAAATTGAGATTACTATCCCATTCTTGACACCTGTCCTTTTATAAATGGGACACTTCTGTAACATAACATTCTGGGTTATTTATCTTTCTATTGTATCAGAGCATTCTAATAAAACAAGGTTAGGAATAAACAAGTGCACCACACAATTCTCATGCAGATCCAGGTATCCCTCTAACAAAATGCAAATATAAATATAATTCGGGAAGAATCTAGTGAGATTGCCAATTCCTGAATAAGGATATCCAATGTTATTGTCCCCTTTAATGCTTGAGTATCCTCCTTGATGCATCTTTATTACAGTGCGAAAGTTACTTGTGTGACACTAATTGTCTCTACTCAACAGCAATGAAATAGAAAAGGTGATTCTTTAATCTGAAAACTGCAGCAGGCAAGATGGGAAAAAGGAACCTGGGACCAGACAAGACTGTTTTGTAAGAACAGCGGCGGTACCTACAGCAGTTGGGTCTGAGAAATGGGCTGATACAATCTGATATGGGAAAGGAAAGAAATCCTATTTTTCTTTTTCCTTGAAGAATAGAAGCTACAATAAAGATTAAAAAAAATAGTAGAAGCTGAAATTCCATACAAGCTGTTCTTCATCATTACTAAGGCTAACTCATTTCTGCAGTAACTTTTAAGTTTATCCTTGCATGAGAATTGGAGACTTTAAATAAGATTAATTGCAGTGGCTTGGGTGTAAATTGACTTGTAATTATTTGTTTTTCTGAAAGCTTCCAAATATCTGAAAATAGTTCAGGTACGCTAGTTAATTATACAGTGAATTATCTACAACTTGGGAAGCTTATTATTTTATTATGTTGACGCTATGCTCGTTTTGCCACTAAATTACCAGTTCGTGAAAAATGTAGGTTTCATCTTTTAAGAGTTTAAGTGGAGAATATTCTTCTTTGTCTGTACCTAGGTGTGCCTTAAAATCAGGGGTGGGATTCTACTGGTTCAGACTGGTTCAGGTGAACCGGTAGTTCCGATGATCAGCTGGGAGCAAACCGGTTTGCCCTGATGATCAGATGGGCCCGCCCGCCCGCCCACGCTATTTTCCTACTGTTATCTTCTCGACTGCTTCATGCAGCGGAGCGGATTGCAGCACAAATCAGCTGTGTTACTCCTCCGAGGAAACCAGGAAGTGAAGATTTCTTCAAACTGCGCACAATCACCGAACCGGTTGTTAAACCAGGAGGATCCCACCACAGCTTAAAATCTCTGGGAGGGCTTCTAAAGGTGTCTGCCCACAGGTCTGTACAATAAACTACTGCTTTCAATGGAAGCCCCCCCCCCCTAAAATGTGTACTTTGCATGGAAAATATACCAGACTGAAATCCTTATCTGAGACTTTGGAAAACTGTTTCTATACGGGACTATATGGGCAAATAATCTGACCTGATTGAATCATCTCCTTATGAACATTGCAGATTCTATGCCATGGCTACTTTACATTCGCATTTTCTCCTAGCTCTTTCTGACAGGTAGTACTCCAAGATCAGTGAAGGGAGCGGGAATACAGAACAAGGAAAGATTTTTCTGCTATATACTTTCCCTATTGCCACTCTTTGTAAGGCCCAAAGTCAGTCAATTGTTACACATCTTCCCTTTTTTATCCCAGCCCTAAATGGCTGGTCTTTTGAAAAATATCAAAATCTTCTGAGTAATGAAGAGTAGGTTAATTATGACAATTTTTTTTTTACAAGGAATAGAATACTTTTTTCACTCCAGAAATTCTGCCGTGAAATCTGCCTTTGCATTTATCATTATATTTTTTGAGGGGAGGGATTGTGTAAAAAGATGAAATGCTTAGTGTCATCATTCTGATGTAATTATCTGGTTATCTAATCTGACATGGTCCCTAAATCCCTAAATAAAGATATATTTAAGAAAAGGGGAATATTTTGCAACATTAATTGCAAGTGGTGAACTATCGCAAAGTTATGGGGATTTTCATGGGAAAATTCAATTACATAAATCAAAATGAAAAAGCACATAAAACAATGCCTGTGCTATCAAAAGAGATGCTGAGCTCTCCTAAGACACATTTGACTGGGCATATATGAAAAAACTAGGGATTCCTGAAATCTGTGTAATCTCACAGATATCAAATGAGCAAATATTAAATTAGAACTGATCATATTAAGTTTGGAGCATGCAAAGAAATGCAGTTACTTCTTTGAAAGAACACAAGCAATGCAAAATTGAGGAAGTCAAGTTGAAATCATACCTCGCAGAGCAATAAGTTACAAACTTTTGCATATATAACATAGTTGAAAAATGAGCCAATCAACCAATCTATATTTATCGAAATCTAAAAATTCTGAATCATGTTATTAAAGAAAATGGCTTCGTGCAAACATGATAGCAACAGTCTCCAAATTAGGAATCTATCTAGAGTTCAGGAGAAATTGTCTTTTGGTCTTACTATTGGATATTGTTTCTTTAAAAAATCCTGTCCACCTTTTATTTTTTTATCCAAGCAAGCTAATAGATTAATAGAAGTGTGTCCAGGAAGGGCTTTTTATCCACTATTTTTAAGAGTGAAGAGCAGAATTGGTGCTTATTATGATCTCTCTATCTTTGAATTTTTACACATTTTGTTTCATATTGATGATGCAAAAAGGCTAATACCGATTGCCTAGAAGATCTTCCTTTCTACATAAGCGTCTCTAGCAGTAGCTTACAGCATTGCAAAACCACATTTCTAATCTAAATTAGATGTATTTTTGACAAAGAATGTTGGTCTTCCAAAGGGTATGTCAGTTTTAAGATAAGTCTTCCAAAATTCGGGCCACTCAGTAGGTTGCATCCATTAAACCAACTTAAAAGGTTTACAGGCCAGCTATGGTCAGCAAAAGGAATGAAAGTATCATGTATGTATTAAAAATGGTCCTGCATTCAAAGAATCACTAGATTGAACGAAATCTTCATAATTGGGGGAAATGATACTTATTTTATTTCAGGAGATATAAACATAAACACAAAAAAGAAAGAAGAGGAAACTAAAAATATTTCTATGACATATGGCAGGGATGTCAAACCCAAGGCCCAGGGGGCAGATCCGACCCACAGGATGCTTAGATCTGGCCAGCGGAACCGCCCTGGAAACAGCAAAGGACCACCCATGGTGCTTCTGCACTGCCGAGCTCCATTTTCGACTACAATGGCCTCCTGCAAACCTCTGCCAAGCTCCATTTTCACTGGCAGAGCGCTTGGGCTACCACAAGCAGCCCCAACACAAGTGACGTTGAGCTGGCCATGCCTACCCTGGCCACATCTACCTGGCCCCCCCAAGATCAAACACAACCCTGATATGCTCCTCAATTAAATCAAAGTTGACACCCCTGGTGTGTCTACCTATTTATCTATTTTCGGCCCAGCCCTGGCCTAATCTGTCAAATGCCTCCTCCTGCATGCCGCATGCTCTCCCTTCACCAGTCCTGTTTCCACTCCTACAGAAGCCTAACCCTACTTCCTCCCCCACAACCTCCTTTTTCTTTGGGCTTATCTTTCCCCTGCAGCGGCTGGTGGCAGAGAGAAAGGCAAGCCATGGTTGAGCCATCTCCATTGGGCTCCCTGCCAGGCTGGTCCGGACTCTGGAAAGCAAGCTCTCTTTTTTGGTGTGACCTTGAGAAGCCGCTGAAAACTACCAGAGGTCTCAAGCGTGCCAAAAAAGACTCTGTCGTCACCGCCCTGTTCTTCACGCCAGCCACGCACACACAATGTCAGACTGGAGTGGTGCAGTAGACAATGGGGTGCGCGCGCATCCCATTGCCTGCTGCGCTGGAGGGACTTCCCCGGGCAAGTCCCTCCACTTCAGCACAGCAGGCAATGGTTGTCCATGACCAATATGAAGAACAGGGCAGCGGCATTTTTGGCACGTTCAAGACCTCCGGTAGTTTTCAGCGCAAGAAATCTTCAGCCAGCTGCTGCTGCAGGCTCAGTTCTGGCTGGCAAAGAGGAGGAGGCTGGGAGGCTTCTCGCACCAAAAAAAAAGAGGTGGCAGCTGCACAGGCATCTCACGACAAGGGGGCGAGATGCAGCCTGGCAGGGAGCCCAGCAGTGACGGCTCAGCCTGGCTTGCCTTCCCCTCTGCCACCAGCCATGGGAAGAACGTAAGCCCAAAGAAAGAGGCGGTCGTGTGGGAGGAAGCAGGGCTAGGGTCGGGACCTCTGAAGGAGGGGAAACGGGGTGACACATGCAATTGGTGAAGGGAGAGCTGGCGGCGAGCAGACGGCAGCTCCGGGGCAAGGCCGGAGCCGGGGAATGGTGCATTCCCCAACCCGGGCAAGGTGGGTGGCAGCTTCGGGGCCCCAGGGAATGACACGTCCCTGGGCCCCTCGCCCCCAACCTAAGGTGAAGGGCAAGCGGGTGGCATGCATTGCTTACCTATGGTGAGCTGAATGGGCATCGGCGAAGCAACTGGCAAGGTGATTAGTTGGGCCACGTGGCAAAGGCAACATATATAGGGCTTGGATGAGCAAGTGGCAACCAGGCAGGGGGCGGAGCCAGCCAGTTCATCGACCCAGGTCCAATTTCCCCTACCGGTTCGCCTGAACTGTTGCAAACTGGCTGAATACTGCCTCTGGTACATATAGTACAGATTATGTAATAGTATATCTAGTCAGATAAAATAGTGCATAGTGCAGATATAGGAGGAAGTGTGAGAAAGAAATAATCCTGCTTATTAGAAGATGAGACAAGATGAGACAGAAATAAATATTTCTGCTTATTAGAAGATCAGACAAGATAAGACAGAAAGAAATTATCCTG
>JANHFT010001517.1:500277-513298 GCA_032467955.1 Pseudoxenodon macrops
AGGTGCTGCATGAGTCAGGGACAGAGTGAAACAAGAAAGAGACACTTTAAAATCTCTGGCTAGAATTGTGTCTGGAGAACTGTATGTGAAGTCTCTTAGCCCAAGGCCATTTCATCTATTGGAAACAGAAAGAAATTCTCTACTTCAGTGGTTCTCAACCTTTTCTTCACAATTGACCCCCTTTAAATATATTTTGTGGCCACAGACCATGGCCACGGACCATCAACAGTTAACTCAAGATTTATCTCATAACATTTCTTCAAGCCTTTGCGATCCTCTTGTGACAACATTGCAGCCTCCGAGAACCAAAGGTTGAGAACCGCTGCTCTACTTAAAAGAACCACACCAAGAAATCCTGAAATCCCTGCTTCTCCCAACACCTTTATTGAAAACCTGTGATTCTGGAGTAATATTGGGGCACAGCAGAGATCTGCAAAAGATAAGACATTATTTCCTCTTAAGGTCTACTTAAGACTTTAAAACTACCTCTGTGTGAGTAAGTACAGCTAAGAAGTATGTTTGAATGCGTTCATCTTGCACCACCAATTAATTCTATAATTATATCTTTATTTTTCTGGGAAAAGAAGCAAAACATTCTTATCTGCCAGTTCCTGAACAGCTTTCTGTAAACAATAGGATTAAGATACTTAATTTAAGATTGATCAAAAGGAATTAAGGAATAAGGGCAAACTCAACACATCATGGAAAATATCTAAGACTACAATTCCTGAAAAAATTACTTAGACCTTACAGTAAGAATCTACGTGAGCAGAAAACTATGAAATGTAACTTACTCTGATATTCCTCTTTCTTTGCTGTAGCATAGCTTCAGTTCACTAGCACAACTTTACTTCTCAATAATACATTTAAAAGAGATCATTTCTTTCTGTTCATCAGCAGGAATTAAGATTCCTTAATATTTTGATAACCTGCTAGAATGATGTATAAAATCTGAATTTTCAGATTAAAGTACATGACAAGCCTTTTTGATAGAACATGAGAAATATTACTGCAGAAGGATGATTCTAATCCAAATATTTAAAGCAATACACACAATGAAGTTGGAAATCTTCATTGCGTGTCTATTTGATTTCCTAGCTGGCTGACCTCTGATAAAGAATCTCAATATTTAATGGTCATAGCATTATTGAGATGAATGCTTCCCTAAATCTGCATGATTCCTATGCAGCTTTGAGAATATCTGAGCATAATTTACTCACACACATACACACACACACACACACACACACCATTTTCCTATGCTAAATGCCATAAATACAAAATGATTGGACAGATGCACCAAAAACAAATATATAAGCTGACTAATTAGAGTGCTAGTAGCTTTGAATTTTGTTCACTGTTGTATCATTCTTTTGTTGAATGGCTGTCAGCATTTGGAAGAGAACAATTCAAGTTTAGTAACAAATTATATTACTGTTCTAGGAAAGATTCTGCAGAAAATATGCAAGAAAATAGCTGGCCTAGGATGTCCTTTGCCACAACTCCATCATCCTCAGATCAGAGCATTTCATTTGTAATGTTTCAGGTAAGAGCTTCCAGAAGACAAAAGAAGCATTTCTACATTGCCAGGTGTAACAATAGCAGTAGCAATATCACTTAGACTTATATACCGCTTCATAGTGCTTTTACAGTCCTCTCTAAAGGGTTTACAGAGTCAGCGTATTGTCCCCAACAATCTGGGTCCTCATTTTACCCACCTCGGAAGGATGGAAAGCTGAGTCTACCTTGAGCTGGTCAGGATCAACCCCCTGGCTGTGGGTAGAGTTAGCCTGCAATACTGCACTCTAACCACTACACCACCACAGCTCTTACAAGCTACTATTGTAGCAGTGTTTTTTCAATTTCAACCAATGTTGTGGACAATTCTCATCATACAGTTATGGTAATAGACATGTGTGAAAGGAAGTTTATTCTTGCTTTGCTTCCTTTAATGCAGGGCTGTCAAACTCCTGGCCCGCAGGGCAGATGCGTCATGCACTGGCCACCAGGCCCAAACCTGGTTTAGCGAATGAGAAAAAGGTCCCGCTACGTCACGTGATACCCCTGCTCTAGTGTGCACTCTCCGCTAACAGTTCCACACAAGAGCTACAAGTCCAGTCCTCAACCTCCCTGCATTTTGATGTTTTTACAACTTATACAGATGTGACTTTGCGAGCATAACCTGTTTTTCAAAGGATTAAGGAGTTTCTGTAGGACCATAATGAGTATCATGGAGGAAGATGGGATTCCTAGGCCAAGTGAAGCACAAGTTAATTATTGAAAAAAAGTTCAAATAGTGACTTAAGTATAATAGAACACGTCAAGCTTTCCCATTTGCTTAAACGTTTAGCAAGAGAGAAAGCAATTATTTTCTCCACTCTGCGCTGTGTTAAGATTTTCCAATCTTTTTTTCCCTGTATGTCATTTAACTCATATATATATATACCTATGTGTTAAGATTTGCTGCAGATGGCAGGGAAATATTCTTCAGAATGAGAGGGTCTGATTCAGTCAATTTAGCTTTACAATAAAGTAGAATTAATTTGTTTGATTGCAATTCCTATCCCGTTTACCCTGTGAGATCAATATCAATCTTGCAAACCTGAAAGTACAAGTCTCCTTTACAGCTGGGAAACTAGAGAGAGTCTCTTCTGGGCTTCTTGCTCTGCTCACTATCCACTATTATCTGCCCATTCCTTTGGGAGCATCTCTTGGTTTAGTGTCAAAATCACATACCATCACATTGCTACACTTCAGAAATTGGCTGAAGGATTCCCAGCCCTATATTAAGATAATTAAGAAGCCTTAACAAATCACATTCCGGGCCTTCCAGTTTCCCATCCTGATAGAATTGCTTACAGTTTTTGAGAATATCAAGATAACGAACTGAGCAGGCTGCAGGGAAGCCGCTTTTATGGGATTCCCGATAGCCTGCCAGCCACTGACAGAGCTTTGATTTTACCGCCGCCAGTTTAAGCAACCAGTGGCGCGGCATGCTAATTAGGTTCGATCGTGATGACGTAACAGTGGATGCTTAGTGAACTGCACTAAATGAGCTGATCAGTCAGATTCAGAATTACTCCATATCATACATGACTTATTGCCATTTCCTTCCAATCACTATTAGGGAGTTTTGTCAAAACTGAATGGATAGAATAAACTCTATATATGTCATCAATCAAGAAATAATTCCAGTCTTTCTACATTTTTTATTGTCATTTCATCAGGAGAAAGTGGACAAATCTCTTTCTTAAATTGAACTGTCCCTGTGCATTCTTTTCTCCCTTCAGCCCTGAGTCCAAATGTTCTTTGCCTCCAATTAGAACCTTCCCCGTTTCTTCTTACAAAGAATAACTAAATGAATCTTGAACAGCGCTTCCTACAACATGGCCAGTATATACTTTCACTAAACATTCTGAAATGCCCTAAACCAAAGCCTCCATTAAGTTTTATTTGTTTTGTCTTCCTATCCCATCTGATACATCTATTTCATAGTAAGCTTAACAGAAGGGATGACTCTGCTTTATAAACTTCGTATAGGGTTTAGAAAATGTTGCTTTCTAAACAGGCAAAACGCAGACGTGGTTTTTTTTTTTAAAGAAAAAGGAAAAGTGTATCCAAACAAAATATAATTCACATTACTTGCAACAGGAAATAGGCACACTGTAATTTTTAAATGGTGCGATTTTTTCTTGGAATGTATGCTATTTTATCTGCATTAGATTGTGCTGCCTTTAGTGCCATCTGAACTGGTTATCTACCCAGCGGGTTTCTAAACAGGAAGCAGACAATAACTTCGATTATGAAGAAGCTGCTCCAGCAGGGCCTATAGAATGCCAACCTCAGGATATGCAGAGTAAAAGAATCACATGACGCTGATAAACACACAGGCATCCACTTAAGCATTGGAAAAGTCAGTTAATAATAAAGTGAGGCCTCCTGGTCCATGCACCTAGCGAGTATAGAGGCTATCAGAGCAGAGATGTTCTATGAGGTTCCTTGCCAAGCAAGGGAGTAAATTTCTTGATCAGAGATAGTTGTCTTCTGCAGTCTGATTTAAGAGTCAGTCCTGACCTATGATCCCTTTTGAAAGTAAACCTCAATAGCCTCCAGCTGTTGTATATTGCTTGTAGATTCTGCTTGGGAAATTTAGATCTTTTGAATGACTGACAACTCTTCTTAGTTTTTAGAATTCTGGACTGGATTTGGAGTATTTCTCTGTTAGAGAAAACCCATTCAAACAAGTTTCTTTCAGAGATTCTGTTTTAGATTTCATTATTTGTTTGCTATTATATTTTGACCTTGAGTGTAATAAAGTGTAATAATCACTATGTAGGGCAGAGAGGCAGAAGATTAGCTGAGCACTACTAGACAACAGAAGACATGATTAAAAACTCCTTGATTTCATAACACCTGGACAGATTGTATATGGAGATGCTCAGTCACCTAGGTCATGGTTGTCCCAAAGGTGCTGTTTAAAAAGGCAACTGGACTTTCTTTGTTTTTCCTTGAAAACATTTCACTTCTCATCCATGAAACGTTTTCAAGGGGGGGGGGGAGTCAAGTTTTCCAAATGGAAACTGTGATCATCTTAAACCAAGCTAAATCCAAAAAATGCTAGGGAATTCCTGGCGGCTTGGCATTTAGGCAAATTAGCCATCAATAGACTCATGGATGTAAGCCACACTTATATACTATTTTAAAAAGCTACGGAAACAAACAAGACCATAATGCATCCTCTTGAGCAGAGATTAACACCAGACAATCAAGAAGAAAATGATACCCTGGATCAAGGAACTACCAAGAAGAAAAACTACATCCCACCAACAATGGCAGAGCAAGCTAATGCCAAGCTAATGATAATGGAAAAAACATCAACAGAGGAAGATAGAAGGAGTATCACCTTCTCTATCTTCTGTTTGTTCTTTTTTCTTACAGCTGTGTGCAAGTAATTGATACGGTAGTTTGGCTTGTGATAATGAAAGTTAAGTTCCTTTACAGACATGGGACAAAAATGATTGGGTTTAAAGCTCTCACAGACTTGTGAAAGAATTGTATGTTTGGACAATTACTGTTGATTACAATCGGCTACATATAAATTAAATGTTCAGCTTTCTTCTGCTGTCTTCCAGGTCATTTAGCAGGAAGCAGACAGAGAGGACACGGATATTATAAACCACTTGCACTAGCAAGAATGGTCAAATGAAAAAGCAGCCTTTTTCTGGCAGGGCAAGTTAAAGACATACTGAATAATTAAGGAACAATCTGGAATTTCTGCCGCTTGCACAGAAATTGTGCGTCTGCACATTTTATGAAGAAGACCTTATTATTATGCAATCACAGGGTGTTCCAGCTTAGAATGAAACTATCTGATGCAACTCCTGCTGTTCTGGCAATCAACTTGTTTGATTCATAAGTGCATGTGTTCCAAACATTCGTTTATTATTTTACGTATCATAGCATTATAATGTAGAGTCTCTGCCTTAGAAGGTTTTTATATGTGGACTAGGATACTTAAGATGTATGTAGTACTTTGAATATATGAAAATACCATTAAACATGTAATTTTTCAAGAGCCATGGCGGCACAGTGGTTAGAATGCAGTACTGCAGGCAGCTTCTGCTGACTGCCTACAGTTTGGCAGTTCTAATCTCACCAGGCTCAAGGTTGACTCAGCCTTCCATCCTTTCGAAGTTGGTAAAATGAGGACCCAGATTGTTGGGGGCAAGAGGCTGACTCTCCTTAGAGAGGGCTATAAAGCACTGTGAAGCGGTATATAAGTCTAAGTGCTATTGCTATTTTCACAAGGCTTTATACCCAAGGGTCTATATACACTTATATGTGTATTTATAGATAGCGCCTTGGACTGCTATAACATCCTGTCCCTGAAAATCTGTAGAGATTCTCAGTCATCCAGGTCATGATTGTCCCAAAGGTGCTTTTTTTCTTTTTTCTTTTGAAGACGTTTCGCTTCTTATCCAAGAAGCTTCTTCAGAGGATTCTTGAAGCACTTGGAGATTTACGTGTGTCCTCAGGGTCAACTGAGTAGTGCTCCTGGTTCCTGTAGTCTGCAATGTTTCCTCTGAAAATCTATTCCTACTCCCACACTATTCAAAGGGTGTTCATCCCAAATTGTATAGCTAAACGCAAATTGTATAGATTGTATAGATTGAGTGACTGAGAATCTCTACAGACTTTTAGCTATACAATTTGGGATAAACACCCTTTGAATAGTGTGATGTGAGAGTAGATAGTAGTTCTGCCCAGATTCCTTCCTTGAGTGCATTGACTCAAAATTCTGATTGAAAATTCAACTCATATTTTGAAATTAAACCAAAATCAGCAATCTATGCCTGATGCTACTGAGATAAAGTAGGCAAAGGACAAGTTATCCCTTCCCTAGAGCCTGATAAAAAAAATATAAAATATTTTCAGACAGTAAAAAAAAAAGTTTCAATGACATGTACTAGTTCTCTTAAATTACCTTGCTCTCTAAAATCTCTGCCTCAAGATACTTTTGATTCAACAATACATAGAAATACACCTTAGTTGGGATCTGTCAAATAGTCTTTAGCTAACAGGCCTGGCAAACCAAATGAAACTGCGGTCCAGGCATGAAGGCTAAAAGCATTTTTATTGAGATAGTCTATAAGAGACTATCTTACATGTCTGATTGCACTGTACCTCTTCTTTTTATAGCTCAATGGATCAAGGAGGCATCTGTCTGAGATTCATCCAAACAGTATCTCATTCTGGACTTTTTAAAAAATGCTTCTTTTGCCAAGGCAATGGTTTCTGCATATCTCTGTCAGGGACATCATCCTTCCTCTCTAAATACGTGGATCCAGTGGGAAGACGCTATTTTCTACAGATGCAGAGCATAAGACTGAATGGAGGGATTTTCCTCCACAAGGAAGGAATAAACATTAAGTTCTGCCTTCTAAGTAGAGGAAGCGAGTTAACGTTTCCGTGGCAGTAGAGACTGAGAGCAGTCTGATTCAGAAGAGACGTTTAGATTTTGACAGGGACTCTATGTCTTTATTTTCTGCCCTTTCAAGCCTCTAAATCTAAAACAATGAAGTGAATTTAAAAAAAAAACCAGAAAATTTGGCTCTACTGACTCTACAGATTGTTAAAATCATAGGAGCCACACTACTCAATCACAGAAGGTCTACTAAGAATGACTGAAGATAACTTTTTAGAGCGATTTCTGTCTAATAGTTGAGTCTATGTTTAAATGTGGGAAATAAATCCTTATTCTATTGGATTCCAATTTCTTTAGAAAGCTGCAAGTTACTTCTATGCTCCCAAAGAAAATGTCTTTCAATTATATTGAACAAAAGCAATTTGAAAAGAGGGAAAAGATTGTATCCGTTTTAACAAACAATACACAATATTGCAGTGATCCCCAAAAATCCATGAGACTTGAGATGAAGAGACTTCTCTTCCATGAGTGAGGCAAAATAGAAACAAAGAGGAGGAAAATAATTCCTTACAGGCTCTCGCAGAACTTCCTAAGAATGCTTGGTTTTTCCTGGTTGCGTCTCTGTCGAAACCAACGCTGAATATTGCGCACATCCCAGTCTAGCTGCTTGGATAGCCCTTCCAGCCTCTTCTCGTCTGGATGCTTTCAAAATAATAATAATTAAAAAAAAGTGTCAAAAAGTCTGAGGAGACTTCACAAAATTCCAATTGGTACTTTCCCCCAAAACTAAGCCGTAAGTTATGCATGCGGGGAAAATAAAAAACGCCCTCTGAAATGCTGGCTTGCTATCCAGACTATAAAACAATTTATGTAAGTTAAATAATTGCTAGATTCCTTTTCAGTTTCTATTGCTGTGTAGTTCGTGTTATTATCAAACTCATGGTCATTTTGTTAAAGGGGGAAAATCAAACAAATAAAAAGATATTCTATATACTCTAGTACATTTAGTTTTTTATATATCATAGTGGAGTGCATGAATTTGCATGCTGATATATTTAAACACATTTAAATATTAACATACATTAAACCCTGATTGCATATGCCATCCATTTCTGGAGTGAGATTTGTTAAAGTTTTACAATGAGTATAACATTTAGTTTATTTTTGTATTTAGTCTTAGTTGCAGGGAATGTTAAAGTCCAGTTTTATAATGATATATTGAAGGAAAAGTCTGTTGTCCTTTAAATGTGAACTTATAGCAAAAGGTCTTCTACTTACTACCGTATTTTTTCCTCAACTGTTTGTGACATCTGAGCAGAAATTTGCCAACATCTTGCTTTTGATCTTGGAACTAGCTTGTGATAAATTGTATCACAATTTACTTGGAGAACGTTGATGTGATACAGAACATTGTTTAAGAAATGATTTGTATAGGTCTGAAATCTAATTGTTTGCAGAGGCCATAGCTCTCAAAACTTTAAAATAAGTAACAAAGCATATAAGTACTGGGGGGAAGGAGGCATCTAAGTTACTTGTGAGTTGTAGCCAAGTGGATAAGTATAATGGGCAAAGAGAATGTGATGGGCAGTGAGAACAATCCTGGAAGACAGGAGGAAGAGCCAGAACCTAGATTCAGGTCTATAAGAGGAGTCAGAGTCCAACGAAAGGATGAGGGTAAAGATGGGACCCTTCCTAATTCTCTGGAAAATATAGGAAGGGGGGAAATGCTTTCAGACTTATAAGATTCTGTTACTGTAACCCAGAGGTGGGTTCTAAATCTTCTTACTGCCGGTTCGCTCAGGGGCGTGCTGCGGTTGCGCATGCCCATGCGCAGTGCTTATAAAAAGCTTCTGTGCATGCGCAGAAGCAAAGAACCAACTCAAGGGCGTGGCAGGCCCAGGTCACTAACGGTTCTACCGAACCAAGTCGCCAAGTTACTAACGGTTTGGTAGAACCGGACCAAACCGTTAGTAACCCACCTCTGCTGTAACCTTGAAATAAAGGTAGTTTAGTACTCAGGGTTTTGGTTTCCTGTCTGGACTACCTTGAAGGGCTGACAGAAAGTCATCTGATCGCAATTATGCGCTGGTGGGCAGGGCAGGGCTTGAAAGAGAAAGAAGGCAGTTGACTGGCAAGCAGCAGCAAGAAAAACAATTATGAGCTGGGTCCAAAGATGCATTCTTTTCAATTTCTTGCTTTATAAATTGTGTGGTTTATAGGGGAACAGTTCTTTTGACACCAGGTATTATTTATAACTATAAAAAAAGGATAAGTGATTTATTACTATATAAAGTATGTCATGAAAGTTTAAAAATTTGAAATTGCCAACAAATATGTGGTAGAAGTGGTTATTGAATGTTATTGGTAGAAGTGAATGTTATAAATATTTTATGATGGTTTTTAAACAGAAACATTCTATAACTCCATGACAATTGTTCATAAAATGACTACTACACTGGATTTCAATCCCCAGAATCAACTGTTTCCATGCATCCACTTCTCTCATAAATTATAGTTGTGTTTTGATATGTGTTTTTTGTTCAGAAATTTAGTATTAAATTTTACTATTATAATCAAAATTCTTAATCAAATTTATATATACAATGGAAATTGATACAATTTTTAAATACAAAAGCTGGATTTATACAACATGCTAACCAAAATAAAGCAATCTTTTAAATTGAGCTAAGATTCTAGATAAGCCCATTTTAATGATGTGATGTGTGTGCCAAGTGTTTCTGGTGTGGTATGTTTCATTTCTTTTCCTTTTTATTGCTTTAATCTTTCCTAGCAAGCCTGAATTGCTTGGCAGATGGTCATGTAAATTGAATAAATAAATAAATATCAATTGAATATTCTGATACGGCATATTTGGAATTGGCCTGAGATTGTGATGACTCACGATATACATTCCAGCAACAGTAAATTGAATTGGAATTGGGAAGCATCTTAACATGAGTATGAAGTCTAGCACAATATATAGTGTTTGTTTGGAATTACTTTGAAATCAATTCAGTTCCTTAATTGAAATAGTCAAAGGCAGACACCACAATACTTTAGAATCTTGGGCCTTTTGATCTTACAATTTCAGAAGACAGAAAGGTAACACAGAAGGACAATTCTATCTAATAACCCGTTTGCCTGCATATTCCAGAGACCAATGAAAATTTCAGTGGAACTGCCCATTAGATCACTGGGCAAAACCCAGGTGCCTTTCAAAAACCTTCTGGATCCCTCAAGCACCTCTGGTAAGACATGTGAATTTGTCCATCCTCCCTGCACAAGCTGGTGGTTCTGGCAAACTCATAGTCATGAGAACAAGGAACTAATGGAAAGGATCCAAAGGTTCCTGGTCATATCTCTTATGTTGTAATGTAAAGGCTAGATTAAACGTGCGCCTAGCTTTGTGGGCTGGAGCTGAGGTAAACTGGGTTAATTCCTGATCCAGTTTTTACTTCAAAGACAGGAACTTAAAATCACCCAGGACTATCAACCAAGGTGAATCCATAACCACCTTTGCGATGAGTTTGAGTGGCTCATGAAGGGACAATGCTATGCAGCTCTGAGGATGGTAAAGTAGCAGCAGTCCACCTCCTTCCCGAGTTTGTTCTTCTGGTCCAGTCTCACAAATACAGCACTCCTCACAGTTATATCAGTTCTATAAATAGAGGTAGTCCTTGGCTTATGACCGGTCTCTTTTAACAACCATTCTGAAAGGGTGGCTTTGGAAATTGTGGTTTATTGCCCACAAGCACTTCCAGCCGTGTTAAGGCCGCCTCCCCCATTGCAGTCACATGAATGCGATTTGAGTGTCTGGCAACCTGTTTTATGCTTACAACCAGTTACCAAGCGCCCCATGATCACGTGACCACCATTTGCAATCTTCTCTGCTGGCTCCTTCAGAAAGTCAATGGGGAAGCCTGCAGGGAAGCTTGAGAGCAGCTGCTGCCTGCCGAGAAGACGTCCTCTCCTCTCTGGGGGCTGGCTGAAAGAACTGCCTGCTGGGGGGAATCTCAGCTCTGTGTGGTGTTGAAATTCCCTCCCAAGCTCCTTGGGGAGAGAAAAGGCTGTCTGTCGGGAAGGAATCATACTCTGCATGGAGCTGGGATCTGGTGGTCACATGGCATCTTGCTTAACAACCACTTTGCGCAACAACTGAGATTTCAGTCCCAATTGTGGTTGTAAGTTAAGGACTACCTGTAAATCTTTTTTTCCAGTCAACTCAGTCCAAACGCTTTTTCCCCCTCCCCTCTTACTCCTGTCAAATGTGTCTTGCCATAATTAGTAAGCACACCCTTCACACTAGCACAGAGCCGCAAATATATCCAATTTCTCATATCCCATCTTATGTAATAGCAACACTTGGATCATTTGTGGGGGGAAATTGGCAGGATACTTCTATTACTCATTATTCAACTCAACTATCAAATTAACATGCTAGCGAGACAGCTAGTCCTAATAATTAATTACATTGTCTTTGATGAACAAGTTTTACATTTGCCCAAAGCAAATAAAAGGATTTTAAGGAACATATTGTACCTTTGTGATGGCAGTGAAGACTTTTTCAAGAATAGCATTAGGCTGAGCCTTCTGTGGTCCATTGGCTTGGACTTTTAAGCCTAAGGCACATGGCTTAGCTATAAACCTAAAATGGAGAGAGAAATAGGAAAGAAAAAGGAAAAAAGTAATTATGTACATATGACAAATAGTTACAAATCTATTTACTTGTTCAGCTGCACACAACTCAAAATGATGAAATTATATTGTCTGCAAATGAGTATGTTGAACACCAGTATATTTAACCTGTGCTTGTGGGTGTTTTGCTTCCCAGTAGAGAGAGACTGCTATCAATATCTCCCCCTATGTAATTTTGGTGCCATGTAACTTTCAGAGTTTATTGTCCTGCAACAGTCTCATGATTTGCTGGGGTAGCACATTCCATAAGGCTTTTGCTAGCATGCTGGTCTGCAACACTGATCCAGTGTCATATGAATAATAGGTTTAATTGTTTTAAAAAGCTGATCTTGCCTTGCACCTACTTCAAAAGCAACCTATTGAGAGGGACATTTTGCCAAATCGATGCCTGCAAATACATGTAAATAAATGTTAGTCTACAGTTGCCAAAAATCAGAATGACTTGGGTAGCCTAAAACATTTTATTGAAAGGCATAAGCTTTTCTGAGCTACAGCTCGTTTCCTAAGATGCATAGAGTGACTAATGTAGGATTTAAATTGGGGCTGGGTGGGGGAAGGGAAGACAAGATAGTTATGCAGATACAGGTTACATGTGACAATAAGTAAAACAAGTACTTTATCCATTCATATTACAATTGTAAACAACCAGCAAAGCCCCTTTGTGCAGTAGGACTGCACAAAATAAGAAATAGAAGTTTGGCATCGGAACAAAAAAAATAAAGACAAATAATATGAGAGCATTTTAACTTCCTAGGGTACTCCACTAGAGATCTCAAATGAACTGTTTTGGAGCAAAGAAATTCTATCAGCACAGTTGAGCAAGAGACTGCTGAATTCTCAGAGAGCAAAAGACCACAAAATCTGTTAACAAGTACATCATTTGCAGTCTGTCTCACAGGTGATTCGCATCTATATATGGGTAACCATTTTGACTAACCTCTCAACCACAGGTCAGGAAGCCATAGTATAGACATAGTATGTATGAACAAGAAATAGACTAGCTCTAGGTTGACAAAGGAGTTTGACAAGGCTGCATATTCTCCCCTTATTTAACTTGTAACTCGAGTTATGACCACAATTGAGCCCAAAATGTAGGTTGGTTAGTAAAACCTTTGTTAAGTGAGTCTTGCCCCATTTTACAACTTTTCTTGCCATTTAAAAAAAAAAAATTCAATAACACAAAACTAGACATACATCACAAATAACACATATATTTACAAATCAGTTTCCCGACAGTTTCGTGGTGATCTCAATCTACTTTCTCATTTCCCCCCCACATTACCATTCACACTGTTTTTTTCCTTAATGTCCCCTTTATCTCTGATATTAATATCCATTATATTTATGCTACTTATATATTCTATGTTCTACCATATTTATCTATATACATATATACATCTC